>VYZP01036037.1:0-12672 GCA_013400635.1 Hypocryptadius cinnamomeus
CCAGGCAAATATCAGTTAAAGGTAACAGAAACTTTTTCTGCTTCTTATATACCCAAAGATTATCATTATTGTAAATCCTTGAATAAAGTTTTGCTCAGATTAACTCTAGATTTGATTCATTAAAACAGTTTCAGGCTTATTGGACAAAGTTAGGACCATGCTTATTAAATATTTTGCTGATTAAAGCCAGCATATGTTATTGTTACATGTATATTTACTCAGTATTCAAGGTGATATAAATTAGATTTTAAAAAATACATACAAATTATCTTTAAAATGCCTTAATATATGAAAAAATATATCCCTTATGAATGTGAAAATTAAATTGTGGGGGGGGTTTATGTTTGTTTAATAAAACTTTGGTTCTAGAGGCCTATGGGCCACTCTAGTGACAAATGAAGTTATCTATCAACACAGGCTCTTCCAGGATCTGATGTAAAAAGTATTAAAGGCAGAGGGAGGCCTCTGGCCCTGGGAGTTCAGAGGCTACATGCTCTTCTGGGACTTCTTTCAGGTTTGAAGGTGAGTGAATTTACTTAACTGGAAGAAAAGAGAAGTCTGAGAGGCAAATTCAGACATATATAGAAATATGTAGTGTTCTGTTTTTAGTATAAAAATAGTATATATATTATGTTTTTTGTATAAGTGAATGCAAGCTGGACTTCGTAAGGTTTCTGAACTTTCCAAGTTATGACATTGCAGTTGAGTTACTTTTCAATTAAAAATTTAATGTACTCATTGGATGAGATCTGAAAATTTATGACCTTAGCCTACAGCATATTTTAGTCACTAGTCTCTGGAACAAATTCTGCTGTAAATAAAACATTACAGTGGTATATTATGAAGGCAGAAAAACTTTTTGCTGTGGCACTGCACTACCGAAACTTAAATAATCTTTTTTTATTAATATTATTGAAATGGGTTTTCTCTCTACTCAGGAAATGTGTGAAGAACTTCCCATTGGATCACAGAGTACAGTCAGTAAAGGATTCTCTGGGGTATCAAGTGCTGGAAAAACATTGTGTACAAGCAAGGAAGACTTCTCAGTTAACCTCTGTGGGTTTCAGGAGCCAGTGCCCAGGATTTACTGCATCATATACGTGGTAAACACAGAGGCACAGCAGCACAATGTATTGGCTCAGGTGTAGTTGTCCAACTGCTTTGGGTTTAGGAACCAGAAAGGGGATTTGAGGGCAGGCAGAGAGGGGACATTTCTCTCTTGTAATCTGTCTTCTTTCCATCATGTCCACACACGTCAAGAAAAAGCAGTATTTTGTGGGACAAAATAAAAATCCCAGCAATTGAAGCATGTCTCCTTCTCCAGGACCCAGAAAGGCCAGAGATGAAGCTGGGAGAGCTAGAGCAACAGTTTTAAAATGAAATGGGGACAGATAAAGTTCTCAAACTGCTTCAGAGAAGTTTGGTTCAATGTGCTGCATTGCTTATCCAGTCCAGACCTAATTTATTGTTCATACTGCTTGCAGAAATCAATCAGCATCCTGTATGTCTGTGTGCAGGCAATAACTAATTCCTAAATGAAGGCTTGCTTTTTTATGTACATCTGCAGGTACACAAATATACTCTAGGTGTATGGTGAAAGCTGATGTCTCAACTCACAAATGGGATGCCTCCAGGGTTTATTTTTTCACTTTTATGAGGAAAGGAGAATTACAAGAGATGTGGACATGTGAGTTAGGTAAATGCCTTCAAAAAGGAAAGCAGCAAAAAACCCAAGTTCTTCCATTAGTGCCTAAATTAATTTACTTTTCCAGAAGCCTGTAATTGCACCGGACTTCAGTATCAGGTGGTCCACTTCAGCATCATGCTCATATTTCTACTATGTCTGTGTGCAAGGAAAAAGCCTTAGTATTAGATTTGCAATGTGTAATGCTGATGAGTCCCATGAGGAAAAATATTATAAGTTTACATCATATTGGTTAACATGATGGGTCTCAGGAATTACTGGTGAAAATTGCAGACTGGGATATTGCTTAGTAAAACTTCCTTTCCTGTGGGTGCTGGACTAGTGGTGTATGGGCTGGGATATTCCAGTAAATCTTAGTGAGCCTGAAAATCAGCAGCTCAGTGTGGTCTGATGTGCTTGCAATGAATCTTGTCATCTGTAAATCCCAGTTCCCTCTCCTAAAGGTCACAACTGCCAGGAGTTGCTGGTGCACCTGCTATTATCATTCATTATTTCCACTGGCATTGAAAGAGGATACAAATCATGAAGGGTTTCCAAAATTAGACTCAGTATTATGATCTCTCCCAGGTCCTTGAGTCTCTCCTATGAGTCATTTCTTTAGTGTGCATTTCAGTTCACGTTAGTACAAATACAGCCTGTGCTTGTATGTCCTTCCTGATGAGAGTTACAAACTTAATTAGGCACAAAAGGGTGTATTTTCAGTCTGGGCATCTTCATCCCCTCAGCCCTGTCGTTGGGGGAGCAGAGGCTCTGTAGAACTCCCTCTGACAGACCATCAAATACGTGCTTCTCACCCACAGTGGGGCTGAGCTGTTTTGGCTTAGCTGCAACTTCATCCCAGTGGTTAGAATTATGTCCTCCTCACTTAGCAGAAAAAGGCTTAATCACCAGGAAATTCCACTCTTATGAACGAAGTTGAGTTGCCACTGAAAATCCCAACTTCTTCCCTATTTCAGTAGCCTTCAACTTTTAATATTGTTTCTGTAATTCTTCAAAACCTAAAGACAAAGTTGGCCTCCTCATGTAAATCCTGAGGTACTGCCTGGTGTGGCACAGACCACTTGTGAAAGCATCACTGTTGTCATTTGTGTGTGGCTAGCAACTCATGGATAACAAATGCATTGTTGTAGTTGATATGTTCATTTGAATAATTATCAACTTAAAGCTTGGTGATTATATAAAAAGTAAAAGGAGCATCACCAGTGCTGTTTTGCTGGTTAACATAGCTTGGTTCTACAACAAGTTTTTAAGAAGTTTTTTTCCTTTGCACACCACCCAGAGGATTTTGTGGTATTATTCTGATTTGATTGTGGGATTTTTGGAGCATACTGGGCAAAATAAGATGTACACAATGGTCTCTATAATATTGCTGATTGGGTGAGGCAAAAGCACTCTGTCACTGATGCATGGAAACATATTGTTGTTCTGCACTTTTAGTTAATACTTAAAGGATCACAGAGTTGTTTCATAGAATGGTTTGGGTTGGAAGGGACTTTAAAGGTCATTTAGTTCCAACACACTGCCCCCTTTCACCATCCCCATCCAACCTGGCCATGAATACTTCCAGGGATGGGGCATCCATGACTTCTCTGGACAACCTGTGCCAGTGTCTCACCACCCACACAGGGAAGAGTTTCTTCCTAATATCCAACCAAACCCTGCCCTCTTTCAGTTAGAAGCCATCCCTCCTAGTTCTACCACCACCTGCCCTTTTGAAAAGTCCCTCTCCAGCTCCCTTGTAGTCCCTTTAAGTTCCAGAAGGCATTACAAGGTTTCCCTGGAGCATTTTCTTGCCCAGGCTGAACACCCCCAGCTCCTGGCCATAGTGTGGATGGGCTACCAAGTCTCTCAGGGCCAGAAGTGAACATCAGGGAAATACTACTGTAGGGGATATAACAAACAGCTTGTACATGTAGCACCTGGGACCACATGATCCTGAAAGAAGCATAAAACACCCTTGTGAGGATTTTAGGCCAGAAAGCTGATCAGGATTTGAAGTATTTACATAACCATTGGAAATAGGACAGTTTTCTCTGGGTGTCTTAAAAGCTGAAGCAATATCTCTGATGTTTCTAGGAAGTGTAACTCTACCCTGTATGCCCAGAACAACGAGGCAGTGAAAGAACAGAGGGCCCCAAAGGCTCTCCTGTAAATGGACATGGATGTGGGTGCTACAACCAGAGCACAGCTGGGGCTGCCCAGGATCTCTGATGCAGAAGTTCTCCACTGAGTGTTCTTATCCTGCTGTACCCACTGCTTCAGCTTGTCCAGAAACTTAGCAAAAACACAGCAATTTCACTCACTCTGTTGAAGACTGGGGAAAAAGCATATGGCTACCTTTCCCACCAACATCCCTTCTGCAGTTGTTAGGGGGAAAACCCAACAAATCCCAATGCTGTCTCTTTATGGTAGTTTCATGTAACTTTATATTAATAATTCCTATTCTTCCCTAGGCATTAACACCTATTTGGCTTTTATGGGCCAAATAATTGAACAAAAAAATGAGCTCAAGTTGCTGAACTTTGCTTGCCCTGGACCTGACTTCACTGATTATCATTAGACTGAATGTTTTCTGCTTCTGAGAATGTTAAATTACTTCTGAGCTTGCCCAAGCAACGCTCACTGGGATGACCCTGAGACTTTGCATTGGATGAAATGAACAGACCAAACAGCTTTATCTGGTTCTTTTCCAGGTCTTGAGGAACCCCAAACTTTCAACAGTGCAGAGGTGCATTGATGGAGCACTCTGTTACTAGATGCCCCAGTCTGAAATGCTAATACATTAATTACCTTACATCCTTTTGTATGGTCTGAAGTGCACACTAAGTCACAGCTCTTTTAAGAATGTGTTCCAGCACATTTCCTTGAAAATGTAAACCCTTGACCATGTAAAACCTCATAGTTCCAGCATTTTTGGGGTGTTTGTTTGCTGATGGTTTTGTGGTGTTTTTTTCTAAATCTGGATTACCTTTCCCTTCCCTGCAGTTTAGAGCATAAATCAACCCCCAGTATTGGTGATAATCTTACAGTGAGAGGGGAGTTTTTGGAGGCAGCTCTAATCTTAAAAGCTAAACAAAGCAGGAAAAAGTTGTAATGAAAAAAATTACCCTTTAGCTGAGACCTTTTTATACTGAGCTTTAGCCTGGAGCACATTTTTATAGGCAAGTTATAAACCTGTTAAACAATGTTTCTTGTAATGCAGAGCCAATGATCTATGACAGTTGAAAGCAGACTTTATGGTCTAAAACATCCCAGAAATTGTTTGAAATACTTAATGCATCCTTCGAACGCATAAATTCTAAAGCTGTGTGAAGTTTTGCTGGCTGTTTGATTCTCTGGGGGACATGTTTTGGGTGACCAATGACTATTTGTTAAGGTCAGCAAAAATTAATTCAGCTCATAAGAAACACATTTTTGGTGAGAGAGTCTGGAATCACCTTTAAAGAAGCATTGTTCTTTAAAACAAAAGGGAATCTTTTATTGAAAATACATGCTAGTCACAAACCACCATCTTACTATCACATCACAGAAATTTTGGACTTGGAGAGGTCCTTGTCTGCCATGCAGCTCATATTCTTCCTTGTTCATCTGTCAGCTATATTTATTAATGTTAATATAATTGTGTTTTTTATTTAAAAGCTTCTGATATTTCAATCACTGTTAATTTTTAATCACCATTAATTAAAAAGTAGCTTGAACTAAATTGAATGTGTAAACCAAGGCCTCATTCTACTTAACTTAGACAGCTTCTTCCCTTGAGCAGATATCCCACCAAAAATCAGCTCAGATGTGCTGTGCTCAGCTCAAAATCAGGTCAGCTTGAGCAGTGAGGGCAAACCTGTCACATTCATATTTTCTGAAAAATCCCTTCACCCAGGATTTTTCTCCTGGGAAGCTGAGAAGCCTCAGAGTAAAAGGAAAACAATAATTATCTGATTTGCTTCTCCTGTGTTTTGCTGCTTTGGAATGTGTTTGGAGATTGTTTACCCACAGGTGATTGTTTCATTGGATTCTGCTGTGAGTTGTTTTGACTCAATGGCCAATCAGTGCCAAGCTGTGTCGGGACTCTGGAGAGAGTCACGAGTTTCATTATTATCTTTTTAGCCTTCTATAAGTATCCTTTATGTATTCTTTAGTATAGTATAGTTTAGTATTCTTTCATATAATATAGTATCATAGAATAATAAATTAGCCTTCTGAGAACATGGAGTCAGATGCATCATTCCTTCCTTCGTCTGGGCACACCGCAAATACAATACAAACCCATGTCCTGCCCTAGGAAAGCTGCTTTTCTGCTCCATAATGACAGTGACTGGCAAAGACTGTGAAGCCAAAATCCTATTTGTCTTCTAGCTGGGAAAAAAGAAGGGGCAGGGAACCTTTCCTCCTACTTGCCTACCCAAGACAGGAAGGATCATCGAGGATGTCTTTCTCCACTGAATTTCTTAGATTTGTGGCCAATGAGGACAGGAGGGACTAGGTCAGCTCCATACCAAAATCCATCTGGGCAGTTGCCAGGGAGCCCAGGCTGGGTGCTACGAGCCAGTGCCACCCTGGTCCTGCTGAGCAAGGGGAGCATTCCCTATTGAAGCGTGGCTGGGAGCAGGGAGGGTGCAAGCCTGAGCCGACCCTTGGGCTATGACCCCTCACTGGGGTTATTTCAGCAAGGGGTGAACAGGCCTTAAATTCTACATTTTGGCTTGATGCTGTTGTTCCTGTAAGGGGTTGCTCAGAGGCAGTGAGGGGAAGCAGGAGGAGGAGAGGTGTGGGCACTGGTGCAGTTCTCTTCCTTGGAAAACTGTCCTAAGTGAGATGGTGTCAGTGTGTTTGTAACACACACGGATTCAGGCTGAGGTGGTGACAAGGAGGGAATGATGCTGTCAGCTACTTTTAATAAAGCTTTTCTTCAGCGTTAGATTAGAGCTATGAAACCATAAATGAGACTGCTGACTGACAGGGCTTTGCCTCCAAATGCAATATTATTAAGGTGAGTTTTCAGAGGCATTCCCTACCTCAGGCTACTGGCAGATTAAGCAAGCCATCTCTATTGCTGTTGGCACTGATGCAGTATTGTTTCTTCCTCACATCTTCTCTGTGCCTTGTCAGTAAAAACTGTGATAATTCCCTTCACAGTCACCAGACAAGGCATCAGAGGATGCTGAGTCACTCTTCCTGCTCTCAGGGACCAGGGTATCACTCATGTACTGCCCTGGTGCCATGGAGGGCTGTCACAGGCTCTGCCTGGGGTGCACACAGCTGAAACAGCAGAGGATAGCAGGCAAAAATCCACCTTCCTATCTGTACTCTTTACACTCAATGTATTAGCCAAATGCCCACAAGCCTGTGAATTTTGTTTTTAAAGTGCTCTTCATTCTACTTTGTGATAAATGAAGAGAAGCTTAAGTGGGGAGGATTTTTGAGCATTTTAAAAGAAGTTTCAGTGAGCAGCAGAGGGAAAATGAGATCTTGACACAATCAATACCAAGGAACATTCTCTACAAATTAAACAGAAAGGACTTGCATGTGAAATTCCCAGCTCAAGCAGTATGAAAGGGACCTTAGGAAGAGAAAACAGCTCAAGATATATCCTTGCCCATGGCTGTTTCTCAAAGACTGAAGAGGATAACTCATGCAATGGCTCACACCTGCCCTAATTCTAGCCCTGACATGAGGAACATATGGCAGTGTAGGAAAAACAGAAGTTTACGGGTGAGATGGGGCTGTAGCTGGAATGCTCTGTTCCACAGCTGCTTCCCAGGGCCAGGAAAGGGGTGCTGGGAAGGAAAGTATGAGCGTGTGCCAGTCTTGGGGGAAACACAGCCTGAGGAGCACAAAGGAAGTTTCAGAATCTTTTTTCTCCTGCTTGGTGTTGGTGCTGGGATACAATTTCTTACCCAACTGTAACTGCAAACTGAGCTGCTTTAATTGACAGCTGAAAGCTAATTTTGCTCATTTCTACTGGCACAAAGAGTTTTGAAGATGGATAACACGGATGGATAAATGTGTTATTTTTTGTGGTCTGCTTTAAAGGTTTCCAGTTTCCTCTGTGTTCCAGCCTGCTGCAGTCACTGCACTCTCCAGACAAAACTTGGGAGAATGAATCTGTCATAAAGTGACATGACAGGCCTCTGGCACCTGTGTCTGAGCATTATTCTCCAAGAAAAAGAGAGTGCATTAAAGAAGCCTTGTTCGTGGGGGGTACCAGTCACTCCCTGCCAGCCTCCCTCTTAATTCATAAAGACTCCATTAGGGATGGTGATGAGCCATGCTCATCCATTTACTAGCATAACAGGAATTATTGGCTCTAATAAATATATTATTATGTGGCCATTAGGTATCAGTTATAAAACTGCTTAATGTCTGCATGATTACTTGTAAATGGATTTGGAAAGCAGCTAAATTGGTTATTTATTTCCCATACTGAACAGCATTATTTATTGGGTTGGCTCCGCAAGTTTGATTTTTCAAGATAAAATGAGATTTTAAGATTGTGATAAGCTAACCAGGGTGTAAGTCAATTCAGGAAAACTATATTTTTCTGAAAAAGTGTTGCATTTAATAGTAAATATGATTCTGGAGTTACCTGGGTTTCTCTTTCCTTTCAAGTTCATTAACTAATTACTTTTAAATGTGCTCCTGAGACGAAAATCTGAGAAACTAAGGAATTTAATACAAGCTACATTGAGATTCTGATTCCAAGTGGCCCTGTGAGTCAGCAGCTCCCTGCTTGGCAGATCATTTGCTGTACCAACCATCAGTGCTGTACCAACACTTCAAAATTTGCTGCTCCAATACTTTAAAAGACTGAAGAAAGTAAACAAGTTTAATTTCATGGAATGTAGTCTTCTCACTGAAGTTGATACTATTTATCTCCTCTGTGTAAAAACTAATTTTTAGCCGATTATTTTCTAATAAAGAAAGGCTGGGGGTACAGCCTGCTGATTGAATTCTAACAAAGAAAGGCAAGGCAAGAAAAACACTGAGGCAAAGTCAGCAAGTGTCAGGGTGCAGTGTTTGCTCCTCCAGTAATATTTAATGCATGTTAAAGACTTAATCCCATAGACAGACATTGCACAGAGGTGAGTTCCTAGACCATCAGAAGAAGAAATAAAGAAGCACTTTAGCACTTCAGAAATATGTTGGATTGCTTTTAAATACAGAAGGCTGCTGACTTTCATGAGTTTAACAGGGACTTGGGAAGCTCTTGCATTTGTTTGTTCAGTAGTGAAAAGAAATTCCTGTGAAGCATATCAGTATTATTGGATCAGTATTATTTGATCAGTATTTCTGGTGAGTACAGAGCTCAGACTTCTAATTAAATAGCGTCTAAAAATATCTCCAGATTGTGGAAGGAGGGACAAGGGGTTTGGAACCACAGTGAAAGGTTGCAGTGGCCACAGCTGAGCATATTAAAGCCCTCCAAGAGGTTCAGGGGAGATGCCAAAGCTAATGAAGGCCAGCATGGAAAAGGCACTCCGGGATTCAAACAGGCTGTTGGATGGATGTGCTGGCAGGGGGAAGCCACTTTCCCCTCACCACATTTCCCTGGGGTTTTTTGTCTCCTTGCTCCTGCCTTGCAGCAGGAGATGGGGCAGAGGCCGCACTGCAGCGAGCTCTTGATGCTTCCAACAGGGACAGGAAAGACAACCACTGCTTTTAAAACAAAAGCAGCCAGGAGAACAAAAGACCTATGTTATGAGGCCAGTTCCATGTGATTGGTGTCTTTTTATTTCCCCTGGGCTGCAGACAAGGTTGCAGAAGATGTGCCTGACTTGTTTGCAAAGGTACAGCTCCCCGGGAAGGATTTGAGGATCTCCAGAGACATTGCTGAACCTCTAAGAGTATTTGGTCATTTGCCAGTATTTAGTTAAAGATGGAATACAGGTCTGCTGTTCCAGTTGTATAGACTTAGAACAATTAGCTTTTTACACAACAGAATTAGTTACAACCACAAAAATAGATAATTGTTTTTAACTGTCTTTGTGTTGAACTCTACTCCCTACCTTCTTGAATGAAAACCTACTGTTATTTCCAATGAAAAACCCATATTTGTCTCAGTGTTGAAGCAAACCTGGAGGAAAAAAATGCATCAAAACCACGTTTTCAGGTAATTGAAACAGAATACTTGTCTAAAACTGAACTCTTCCCACCTCAGCAACTATCTTCAAAATGCTTGAATTATCCAATTTTAACACCTCTTAAAAACAGAATCTCAGCTACTTAGGCCATGGCTGAGGTTTTGAGGTTTTTCTTATAAACTATTTTTTGCGTTACAAACAAGTGATTGATCATGAGTGAGAACTGAATTTCTGACAGGGAGACCTTTCCTCCCTTGCAGATGTTTCCAGGCTCAGGGCTCAGTGCAGCTGGCAGCTCTCCTTTCCCAGGATAACATCTCTCCTTTCCCAGCACAGCCTGCTCGCTCCATCTCACAGCACAGCAGAGTTAAATAGCAAACGTCCTGTGAAATTTGCAAAAATGGGAAGAAGGAAGGAGAAATGCTAGACAGAAATGGCAGGATATTCCAGAAACAGTACTTTGCAAAGGGGAAAAAATAGGCAGGTGGTATGACATTGAAGTATTTAGACAGAGTGAGAACAATACTTAAGGCATCTTTTGGGAATTATACACATTGCCAGCATTTTATGTCTTGTACAAACAATTACAGACATTAGAAACTTGCTTGATTCTGTAAATATTGAAGCACTAAGTGATTGCAAATAGTATTGGTTTTGCTTTATGGCTGGAGATTCCTTGCTAGGTTCAGTGTATTGTAGTGCTGTTTTTAGCTCCTTTGTACTGGCTTCTTTCTCTTTTAAATTGAACAAAATGTAATAAAACCCACGTGGGTGCTCCCTACAGATGAAAGCAAGGGCATCCAACATTAATGTTGTGAGGCTCTGCCACCAGAATTCAAAGGCAGAGTCACTGTAGCTGGAAATCAGAGTGGTCAGATTTTCTGTGGGCTCCTGACAGGAAAATGTAACATATGCTGTATATCACAAGTACTTACATTTTCAATTCTGCATCACAGCTTGTTGCCTATTATTTCCTTGTGGTTCACTGTTCAGGCTTGAGGAACATTTTTCTCTATTTACAGCTCTATTAAACTGATAAATCAATCACTTGTGTGAGGGGAGGCAGTTTGCTGACATTTGCTTTGCCAACACACTGCCACCCACAACAGCATTCACAGGTCCTCAAGGATGTGGTAAGGGGGAGGAAGCTTTCCCTGTAACTTAATTTTCAAAACATGAAACCTGATTCTGGTGCTCTGAGCAACTTCAATGAGAATATTTTTGAAGAGCTGTCACTTGCTAATCCAATATTTAACTTGTTTGTTTGGGTTTTTTTACATTGCTGTATAACAAAATAACTGCAGTATTGTTCAAGATGTAAAAGACATCTTTTTTTTAAAAAATGACCATCTTAGGCTTTTAAAATTTTAATCACCAAAAGGAAAGAAAATGGAAAACAAATATTTTAGGGAGCTACACAGAGCATTTTTACCAGTGTTTAAATTGTCTGACAGCTGTACTCTGGGATTTGCTTGTCTTTCCTTGAGTGCATGCTTACTTCTGAAACAAAAGTGTCAAGGCAATTCTGTTCAGAACTGTCTTGAGACTTCTGTGTGTGGTGCATAAGTTGCTCTATTATGTGACCATTGGTTTAAGCAGTGATAGAGCTTTTTTTCCCTAAACCAGACAGTAGTGAGGTTACCTGAATACTGTAGAGTGGAGTTCACTGCACCATGCAAGAGAGTTCCAGCCTTTAGTTATGAGCTGCAGAACAGTTCCAGGGTCTGAGAAGGTGGGTGGGAAAGCAAAGTTCTTGTTGGAGCTTCGTTTCAAACAGGGGACAGCCCAGATGTAGCAGAACAAGATCTCTTTTTGTTGTTTTCAACTGAACAAACACAGCCAGATTCCTCCTGTTAGCACAAGTGATTTTGTACAGTCAGGTAGAAAGAATCATATACACTGTGCTGTTTTCAGACTAGTAGTCTTCTCCTTAGGCAATATAGATAAGTTTGGGGTTAAATTTTATTATTCTGAGCTAGTGGTTTTGTCAAAATCAGTTTATTAATACATATTGCCTCTTTGTTAGGATGATGAATTTATACAAGCTTTATTGAAGTTATTCTTCTTTTGTATGGGTGTAATTGATGGGAGAACTGGCTGACTGTCTTGGAAAGAGGGAACGTGAAAAAATAAAATGAAGAAGCATGTACTCTGTCAGCAGTGTTCCTCATATAAATAAGTTTATGCTAATTTTATGTTTTATCATTTATCATAATGCCAGGATGAATCCTTTCATGCCTACATAGGATTAAAAAAATTAGTAAGAACTTTTGTTTAACTTTTGCAGTAGCACTGAAGGGAGCAAGTCAACATAATGTGCATAACTATTTTTCCAGTGAGAGCCTTAGTTGTTGTTCTTTCATTTACATTTGCCACATAACTCTCTTCCCTAATATTTTTCTGTGCCATCCTCCTGGTGTTCAGCCTTAGACAAATCTGCATCTTCAGGTGAGTGCTGTTTTCAGCAGTGCAGCTGGGATACTGCAGAGGACAAGCAGGAGCATCTCCTGGTGTCCAGGCATGTTGGGCTGTGTCAACTGCGGTTTCCTTGTCCAGGCAGCCATTCAAGACACTGGTACTGTGCCTGTTTCCTCTTTGTATGATGAAAGCAGATTCTGATAAAAATTTAGGTGTTTCAAGATGCATTCTGTATGTACACACTGATGAATGAGGAAGATGGAAGAGAAGAAAAGCACCTCAAGGGGGAAAATTCAAGTCTGGGTGGAATAAAATGATGTTTTGTACTGCTATACCTGTTGACAAGACTTGCTTGGCTTTCAGATTCAGTTTAATCTTGTCCTTATTTAGAGAAACTCTTTTGGGGATAGCAGTAAAATTCCCAGCAGTTTTGAAAATCAGGAACATAAATAAAATTTTGTCTAACTTAGA
>VYZP01036038.1:0-26934 GCA_013400635.1 Hypocryptadius cinnamomeus
CCCCCCCCCTTACAATAATTCCTGAATTCTTTTCCAAAATCAAAACCAGCTTATGTGGAACATCCAATGCTTCCTGTTCAAAAATTAGCTTTCATTCTCTCCCCCAACAGTCCTCAGTGTGCTGAGCTAGGTTGGAACTGGGGAGAGATTTATTCTTTTACGGTCTGATTGTTTTTTTGCCTCACTATAATTTGCTCCAGGACATCATGCAACCCCTTTTCCCAGTTCTCCACCAGATTCCTCTCAAAAGGAAGCATCTAGGTGGCTTCACAGATTCTGTTTTTTTCTTGTTTGCTGTTTATGATTTTCCTGCTGCCACTCAGTGGCAGGGGTATGTACAGAAACAATGTTAATAATTCACCTCTGTGCCATTGCCCCGGACAAAATACTCTCAGCTACTTTCTGGGCCAGACATTCGTTGAGTCCACCAGGACAGCTGTTTCCTTACTGTTTCTGTGAGCTGCCTCCACAACGCAGTGAGTCAGGCATCTTGGATGGGTATTACATGTGCTACTCACCCCAGCACTGGTATTTCTGCAGAATCTGTGGCTTTCTGGATCAGACCTTGGTTATGGGCTCCCACCTCCAGAAAGGTGGACTATTTTCTCAGATACAGGGAAGCTCCCAGAATGGTTTCTTAGCACCCGGCTACTTAGTATGCAGTTGGGTGCCGAGTTTTGAGTTGAGCTTAGGTTATGCTCATTTGTAGGACTTGTTGAGGTGTGGTTACACATTTATAATCAGTTAATGTGTGGATGCTTACTCCAGAATATGAATCCATCCAAGTGTGCCTAGCATGGCATGCTGACAGGTGAGTAGAGATGCCTTCCTGGGTTTGGGTGCTTGAGTGCCAGAAGCCAAGGAACTGTTCTTCCACACAGCAGAGCCGTGAGCTAATGCCCAGGGCTCTCAAAGGACAGCCACACCGGGGTCAGACACACCATGAACTCCTGGGGTTTCAGGAATGCAAACCTTTATTTTTCATAAACCATGTCATGGTACGAGGAGGACACTTCCCATGTCTGGGTGGAAGCGGTGTGGAGTTAGAAAACCTATTGTAGCAGCACTGGGTTCTGCTGTAGCCCAAGCTTCTCCATGGTCTTGTCTCCTGGCTGCTCCTACCTGCAGCTTTCTTGTCTGGGAGACACCTCCCTCGTGCCTCTTGCACTGACATTACTACGGGCATCCCAAAAGCGGGAGCTGCTGCTCTCCCCAGGCTCAGGTGCATCCCTGTGCTGCAAGGCAGCAGTGCCACCTCGGGGCACTTTCCAGAATTGGGAGGTCTGCTAAAATACTGGACAGCGCTCACATTTTCACACTCCTGCAGTACTACTGGGTTTCTGCTAGCCAGGAGAACTTCCTGAAACCTGAATTCCCTGCTGTGCTTTCTCAGCTTCTCGCGCTGCTTTAGGGAGTCTCTTCACACCAAAACGCCTCTCCCTGGAAGCACCCTGGCGGCCATTTGGTATCAGCTGGTGAGGACCTGGGACAACTTGGTTTCCCTGGGAGCATAAAGGTGCCTTGTGCTGAAGTGCACAGCTGCCCACAGCTGCGGCTGTTCCCTCAGCCGGGTTAGCTCTGAGATCAGGGCCACCGTGGCTGTTCTGGTTATTTAATACTTCACACTCCAACCACTCCTGGTACATTCGCTTGATTGCCGCTCGGATAGGCAGCAGCTGTTGTCAGGAATAAAATCTCTGTTACCACAGGAAAGGCCAGGAAATTTTGTTTGAAGTTTAGAAGGCAAGCAACTGTGAGCACTGGCTTACACTCTGTCTAGAGCTGCCATTAAGGTCAAGGTTTTTCCTTTTAGTTTTAAAATTTAATTTTTAAAAAGTAAAAAAAAAAAAAAAAAATTAAAACACCTGTTTCCAGGTATTTATTTTCTGTGGGGCCAGTACTAGTACTCGGTAGCAAACCAGCACCACATCTGAAGAACACGGCCAAAATAACCACAATCACACATCTCTGTTACAATCCCCTTCTGTTACAAGACCTCTTCTGTACTGTGCTGATACAGACTGTTAAACAAACAGCAAACTGTGTGGTTTATCATTTGGATGCCATCAATAAGCATGCAGAAGGCTGAACCAAGCAGAATGAATTTCTTCCCCAGAGTCAGATATTTTAGGCAGTGCTATATAATCCTCCCCAATATACCCTCTGAAGCTCCAGAGGAACCCAGCCATGAAGTCTACTTCTTACTCTACTGCTTTTTTTTTCCCCTTTTTTTTTTTTCCCTTTTGAAAGTAGCATCATGGCAGTCAGGAAAATACCTTTTTCCATGTTAAAACTCCGTTTCGCCTCTTCTTCAATAGCAGTCATTACACATTTCATACTTGTAGACTTAGATGACCAAAGGCTGAACAAAACCTGTGCTGACAGAATATCTTCATTCACCTCATCCAAGCTGTGTCAAGCTGCAGGAGTATGGTTTTAAGTAGCATGGTACTTACAGAAGAAAATATTTCCCAGATTTAAATGAGAATATTGCCTTTGGCCAGTTAGAGCAAAGGGCAGTTGCCACCACTACTTCCAGTAGCAGCACCTGGCACAAACTGCTTGGACAATTTCTCATGCTGCACTTCCCAGGTGGAACCAGAGTGAAGATAATGACTTCTGGTCAGCTGCACTGGCTGGGCAGCTGTGTGGGCACATGCATTCAATCAGAAAAATGTGTTGTATTTATTTTTATTGTAATAGAAAAAAACCCACAAGTAAATCAAAACATCACTTTCTGCCTAAAGACATTATTAACATTTTTTAAATGGCACGGGGGAACCTCAGCAATACAAGACAGAATAGTAAGTGTGGGCAAAAGGATTCTGTTCCCTTTCAGGATTTCAGTTTCCCTGCCCCTTTGTCCAACAGCTGGCTGAAGTTCATCACCTATATACATTTACATACACTTCTCAGTCTAGTTTGTTTTCAGCTGGGTGGAACATTGAGGGCACAGTCCTGCAATTTACACATAACCATCTTTGGAGAAAAAAGGTTTCCTAAGAGTCCTATAGGGTACAGGGGTCTCATTACCCAGTAAGACCAAGCAAAGAGGATTCCCTCTTACAGTTCTTTTGCCACAAAACACAAGAGTAGGTCCTGAGCCCAGGAGCTCTTTGACTATTGCAAACAATATGTGGCTGAGTGAAATTTTACCCAGTGACCTTAAAGAAGGAGCATTATCTCTGCAAAGAGGCTCTGCTCAGGAGGGGAAAAGGCAGATTGCAAAATGCACAGGGTGAATGTCTTCTTTTTCTTTCCTGCCCCGAGAGCATGCACTAAGTCCTGAAGTAGGCAGCCAAGCAGAAACTAGGCTCAGGACATCCAAAGTGGTGGACATACAGGGCATATCCTCATTGTGCAAGTGTGTGGGGCAGAAACCATGGCACCACTGCTTCCATCACAGGCAGCTGTGCCTGAAGTGATAGTTTGCTGAAGGGCAAGCAAGCACTGTGCTGCTTGCAGGTACCAAAGGAGCGCACCAGGATGCTGGGCTGCACCGTGTCAGCTTGAGTGTACCTGCTCAAATGAGGAAGCTCCAAGATCTCTAACATGATCTACAGCATTTTGTGGCACAGTCATGTGTGTATTAAGATGAAAGGCCAGTTACTCTTCACAAACATGTATGGGAAAAGACTGGAGATAATACATATACTAGACAGGAGAACTAAGCTATGGCGTGGTAAAACCAAACACCAATCCTTCCCCCAGGAGCATTAAAAGGCATTCATAACTGACTCTCACAGAATGTTTTCTGCAACCAGGACATTTGGAGGGGGAAAGATTGAAAGGTTTTGTCTAAAGCCATCTATAGTAACTGCTACACAGTTACCTCTGAGTCCAGTCCATCAAATGAAATGTTTAAGGAGAAGTTGATGGCACAAGCTGAGAATGACAGGAAAAGAAGCATCTGGGCTGCAGGGGCCACTGCTGTGCACTGAGAGCAGGTAAACACGAAACAGCAGAATGGCCTGACAATACCCTATTCCCATCTGTGCACTGGCTCCACAAGGTGCAGGACAACAGAGTATTTGACAGTGACAAAATTGCAGTTTTCTCTATTCCAACCCCTCAAAAATACAAACTGTTATAGTCCACACAGAATAACAGTGTGAGAAATTTATCAATATGCGTTACTCTGGGAGAAAGAACCCAGCAGTGGAAAGCCATCTCCTTTAGGTATATAAGAAGTTTCCAGTGCAGGAAGTTTGAGATGCAGGACTGAATTGCAGCAATACTTTTCACAACAAAGCACTGGACAAAGGGCTGTACATTTGCATAGATGCTTTTTTGGCAGCATCTGGGATGTGCAATCCCCATTTATGGAGCATCAGCAGTGTTCTGGGGTTTGTCTGATGTCTTTCTTATACTCCTTCCTAAATGTAACTGCTACAAAATTGTTCAGGAAAGTAGTGTATATATATTTGCATGAAAAGAAAACATTGTGCCTATTTTTTCATTCCCCTGTTCTTTCCCACTGCAAGTAAATGCAAAGCTCTAAAAATCTTAAACTAGAAGATGCAGTATTGCTATAATCAAAGGTTAATCTAAGCACAAGACTGCTTCTGCATGTACCCCAAGAAACTCAGTTGTTCCACAGAAAAGCTTAATTTTACCCTTCCTCATTTTCTTGACATTTGGGGAGACCTAGCACTTATTTCTCTTAAGGAGAGCCCTGATGTGCTTGACTGCTTTGGAAAGGGCAGCACTTTGTTGGAACTCCTACTGTGTCTGCAATTGGATATTGAAGGCAGAATTGGTCCAGCTGGTATTATCATGCAATTGCCATGCTACTCCTGACTTACTGTACTGTAAATCTGGCTTTGCAAGGAAAAAAAACAACAAGAAAACAGTTCCTATGCATTAACAAGGTTCTGTCTATCTGCTGATAAGCTTATGTGTGAGAAAAGGAAACATTTCACTTCATTTTACTTTCACCTGAAATTTGTCTCTACCACTTCTGCTCATGAGATTCTGTTCTTTCAGCTGGTTCTTTCCCATAACTCTTGGATCTGGCATTACAAGGCTCTTGGTAGCCTTCAGCTCCAGGCTCCCTCCCACCACAGCAAGTCCCACTGAATTTCAGCTTCTGAGTGTGACACTGACACATGGTTCAGCTTCATCACCTTTCCCATCCACCTGTACCACTGCAAATATTCTAATCAGGTGAGTTCAACTTTTCCCTTGAGCAAATGTCAGTGAAATATGCAGACTAATCCTGGGACACCTTCACTTCCTAGGCTACCAATACTTGCTCTGCTTTCTTTGCTAGACTTCAGCAAATACCCCCATAATAGAGGAGTGACAAGACAGAGATGCAAGTCTGCAAGGGATGGCCAGGACAGCCCCTTATTTACTTCAAGTTGTGTAATGGGCTGTTGAATGCTCATGGAATGAATTTCCACTTACCAGCACAGGAGTTAAGTAGAAAGTGTCAGCCTACTTGGACAAGACAGCCTTTATAAATTAGTATAATACTATTAGAAATTATGGCAATATTTTTGGTAGCATTGTCTTACATGCACCCTGATAAATTCTCTCCCCAGGAAATTTTAAAACTTGTCTTGTAACTTCTTTAGAGTTAATTCTCATGAGAAATTATAAAATAGAAATCTGGTAGATTCATGTTTAAAAAGGAAGAGGCCTGGTGAGGCTGGGCACACTGGGTCACTCCTGTTAGCTCTGTCCATTATGTCTGCTGAAGGTATTGCCTCCGGGTGGCTGGATCTGGATGGAGTCCAGGAGGGGCCTTAAAGCTTGTCCAAAAGGTCTGAGAAGGTAAAGAAACAAACATCTCAAACAGTTTACTTGGTCAACTACTCCCATTTACCACCATTACTCACTTCCTAGAGTGCAATCAAACCAACATTCTAGAAGCAAATTTGAAGAAAAGACTTCCACTACAAACTAAAGCAAACTAATTTAACCTATTAGTTTACTGTTCAATAACTAAGAAACTTAAACATGATTTAATATCATATAATCATCAGATAAGGTAGTTCTGAGTCTCAACATGCCTAGACTGCTAATGTAACACTGTCTGAAACCAGCTCTCAGGAGTTCATTCTACTTAAGCGTGCAAACAAAATCCCTGTTATGCAACTGAAGTGTTCCATTAAGTACACCAATATTGAGGACTGCCAAAAGAATAGCCTCTAGCTTACTTAAAAGACAATGGTTCAACACTCCCAGAATAATTTCTGTTGCAATCTGTAGCACCTGGCTTGTCTTTCAGTAAGACTCACTCTGTTACAGACTTTATTTGATTTTGAGAGATGTGAAGTTCTAAGAGTCCAGGGTAGAAGACCCATGTCTCACAAATAATGTGCTATACCACTGTTATGAGAAACAAGACCTAAATGATGGAGCTCACCTTATCCTACTGGGATCCTCACTAGCTGAGAGTTAAAAAAAAACCAACCAAACAAAAACAACATCTGAATTATCAAGCAGGAAATTGTTAATTTCCTTTTTTTAATATCCTCTTTTTTCATCCAATCCTAGCTTTAAAACTATAGCATTAATTTTAAAATTGCATCTCCCTTGCCTCTTCACAAGCAAAGTGTGACACCTCTGCAATTATGGTGCTTAGACAAATGACTTTTAACAGATGCTGGTTGTCTAAGAGGGAAAAAAACCCTTGCACTGTTTTCTGAAACTTTCTATATATGAGAGACCACCACAAAATAGCTAGTTTAAGTTAAAGGCAGAAGAACATCCTTCTCCTCTGTTCTTTGGAACACCAATGCCAGTTAGCACTTGTCATACAGTGTTGCAAGTGTTGATGTAAAGAAAATTGCATCCTCTCCTTAATCTTATGCTGGTTCTCAGACAGATCCATCAGAAACTGGTACTGCTGGCTCTGTCAAATGTTTTAAGCATTAGCATGAAGCAGCTACAGAGAGGAGGGACATCCATACTCACGTGGCAAGAACTTCAGATGGAAGGTCAGTGATATAGGAAGGGATTTTTTTTCCTGTCAGAAACTGTGCCACTTCATTACTGAAGGTGTTGCAGTTATGTTCAAAGAGGTTATAAGACTCTCCTCTGTGCCACAGAAAAGAAATTGGAACAAAAACCCCCACAGATTCAGCAACAAATCATACAAGCAGAAAAAAACTTATACCCTTAATGAAGAACATCTTACATTAGCACTTCCTCCCCCCACCACAAAGAATTCCAAGGCAAATAGGTAAAATACAGACATCAATGCACCCTCAAATTCAATTGAATCAGGGTGGAAAATTACATCTCTCCACATCCCTGACTTTAATGCAACCATTTTTGGGAGAATAGGTGAGGTCAGGTTTCTTCAATTAAAACCACAGTAGCAGTAACGAGAAATCACAGGAATTATTGACTCTGAAAGACAGCCAGAACACTAAATGTTGTGGTTTCCTACTCTTGTGAGAAGCAGAGTAGACTCTTTAACAGTCAAGACCTTGCTTCTACTCATGTGAAAATTGGCAGCTTTACCACAGTGACTACCTATGACTCACATGGCAAACTGCTATTTACTGAGAGAATTCATTTTCTCTGGTGATTCTCTCAAAAACATTTCAGGCATTATTCGATTTTACAAAAAAATAGCGTTAAAGACTTCCCAGAAGAATGCTTTCCCAGCCTAGAAGGTAGCTCCTTGTGTGTACTGGTGCATCAGTCCAGTCCATATTTGAAGAGTTCCAAATGAGAGAGTAAGCAGACAGAAGCTCTGGGAGCTGGATTAGTTTCATTACACCTTCCTCCATTCTGCACCTTGTTGGTATACAGGTTTTCCAGAACAGGCTGTTACTTACCGGAATGCAGATTCCCCCAAAGAGGAAAGGTACTCCAGAAAAATTTCTTCAGTGACTTCAGTGTTCCCCAGATCAACAACTGTGTCTGGAGGGCCAAGAAGTGTCCCTCCCTGAAAAAATGAACAGCCAGAAGGTACTGTCAAATGATCAGGCTGAATTCTCTTGGAGGACTCTACTGAATAAAGCTATTATGGTTTGTCCAGGCACAGAAGAAGGAACTTTTGGTATGTTTATCAAGCAAAAAGCTCTGCTGGCCTCCCTTGTTCTGTACTCAAGAGAATGAGAAGGAACATGAAACTTCCATTTCAGCTGGTAAATTTGGCTCTTTGGGCTGAAAGCTCTAAGCTATGGCAAAATTCTGCTTTAGAAGCATGGTTCATCCATTTTACCTCTCTAAGAACAGAAAGGTCTGAGAAAACATCACGGTTTGGGGATTTTTTTCACTCTTAAAAAGTCTGCATGTAACACTTAATGATACAGAACTGGACAAGGTGTCACTCTGGCAAAGCAGCTGCAAAAGGTGTTCTGGATAGACAGACTCTACCAGAAGAAGCAACCCCCAGCCTGAATAGAGTTGGGCTTAAACCCACTGTCCATCCCTTCACCCTCAGTGCCCTGGGAAACCATGACAAGCAGCTGGCTTCAGCATCTGTCTGAATTCAGAAGTCTTTTGCTGCTTTTCTAAAAGACAGTAACACAAGCAATTCTGATCAGGTAACTTTACAAAAAATTATCAGAAAATTAAGTTTAACTTACAGGTGCACAGCTGGAGATCCCTCCACTGCCATAGAAGAATTCATCCTTATGGACTATTATGGAGGTGTGCCTGCCACAGAGAAAAAAAAAAAAATTGAAATAAAGGAAAAAAGTAAATAGCCTAGCACATAAATCACTGATAAATTTATGAGCTCAAGGACATAATGAAGGGAATAACTGAAGAAAAGGTCAATGTGTTTCTGTGAGTGGGAACAGGATCTGCTGGGACATGAAAGGATATGGAAGCAATGATTATCAAGCCTACTGTAATTCTGCAAGCAGTTAGGAAAGAACAGGTTTAGCTAAGAGCCCAGGCATGAGCCTCTCTCAGCTAACGGGCTGAGGGTGAGGTCAGCTCTCAGAGACAGAACTAGTCCTGCTACCACACTGACAGAGACTTCTCACTGGCTGAGAAGCTGGTCAGACAGCCACTGGAGACGGATCAGAGGAGAGGAAAATGGATGAACAAGGGTTTAAGGGTTTTCTTGCCTCTAAAAAAACACCAAACAAGCCTTCTTCGTGTGATATCAAAATTCTTGGTATGAATGACAGGAAATTAAGGGTTTTTTTGTGACTGAATGTAGATACTGCTCTTATATGATAGAAGACATGATCCTGTAATACATTCTTCCCACCTATTCTTTTACTATCATGTTTAGTCATGCCTGGAATTATAAGACAAAGTGCTTGGGACAAGGACATCATCCTACCCTTGAAAAAGTACACAGGTGCACAAAAACACAACAGCTACTAACAACACCATTTTCCATGGGGTCCACTGAGCTTTGGACAGAGTGGTTTAACTAGCACCTGACTGTACATCATCCTACTGCCAATCTGTATTCAGGAACAAAAAGTATCTTGGTCTCTCTTCCACCACAAAATGTTCTTAAGCTCTGAAGCATATATAACTGCATATTGAAAATACTTCCTACACCAGTGTTTTACCCACATGATGCAATTTAAATCTAGTCACTTACCAGATGCCATCCAGCTGTTTCCCTGTATGCAGAGAAAAGAAGAGTTATTAGCAATGTATTTTCCAGATTTCAGCCTACTTTCTGTCAATCACTTAGGAACCATGCTTATTATTTCACCATGACAGCAACACCAAAGATTTAATCCACAGCTGCTTCTGAAAAATCCAGAATATCTTTCAAATCAGCTACTCAAGCCCCACATCTGTTGTACTTCTTCCCTCCTGGCAGACAGAGGTAGCAATGCCATCCTGTCCTCCAGTGCTTACCTTCCTTAGGTGTTTTCCTACAGACCAAGAAAGAAAACATTTTCCTAAAATTAGAGTCTTCGATCAGGAGCAGAAGAGTTGAATTTGACAGATTTCATAGCTGCAGGCAGCTGGCCAGCAGAATGAATTCAGTTCTCTTTTTCAGTAACTGATGAGAGGTCTGACTTAAACATATGACCAGTGGTGGTAGCTTCTATAATATATTCCATGATTTCCTCTTTTCCCTCCCACCCCCACCCTTAAAAATCAGTTTAAGTGGGAATGGAGGTAGAAAAGTACAGCACTGAAATTTACACAAGTTATAAAGCTGTGTGTTTTCCAGAACACAGCAGCAAAGACTTGCTTCAGGCACCACTACACTGATAATATAATTGGGTCTCAGAGAAAAGGTCCCTTTTAAAATGTGTTTCCAGTTCCCTAGAAGCAGGAGACCTAAACCTCTCTGTTGTTCATGGTTAAGATCTCAAGATTAAACCTATTTCTAAAAGGTCATCAGCTTTTACTGCTCCAGGCTCAATTATTTTATCTATCATAACTGAGAGGCTTGGTCCCTGGTACCCTCCCTTTGGGAGCTTGTAGGGAGCCAGTGCATGCTGTGGGAGATGTGCTATAACTTTATTTCCTGAACAAGGTGCAGAACCCCCAAAAAGCAGGTTTAGAGCAGAAAAACTGCGTGCATACCAACATTTGGTATTCTCTTGAAATCAAGCACCAGACTGAGTACTCCTCTGCCACAAGAAAAAGCAATCACTAACATATTTTTTTCCACTCAGGTCTGAAGCAAAATAGGTACCTGCTTCAGATGAGGGTCATGGAAGAGCAGAGGCAGGGAAAAGGCTGTTGTGACAACAGAGACATCAACTGAAGTGAGCACACATAGTTTTGAAGCAGGACTGATCTGTCACTCCCATGGGTCACAGCCAGGCAGCAACCACATTCCCTGTCAACCCATTGCACAGAGACATAGGCTTGGAGGATGAAGGCCAAAAGAGAGTGGCAATAATGACAGAACCAGAACACTGTCTTGCAGCATCTTGAAGCATCTGCTGGCCCTTGAGCATGTCCCACTGTTGTGCTTTGTGATCCTTTGGCCTTTGTTCCACATGCTCTCCAGGAGAGGTTTCACCTCACACTCTGCCAGCTCTGCAGCCCTTTGGCCCTGCAGGATCAGCAGCACAGGCAGCACTGGCCTCTGCTTGGCTCTACCCTTTGGCTTTGCCTAGTTAGCATTCTGTGTATCTATTAACAAATTATTACACATTTGCTCATGATAAATAACTTTTTCACTAGAAACTTGAACTTTATCCTTCAGACCAGAGAAACAAACTATTTCAAAGGCAGCACATATTAGAATTGTGCCTGTTCTTTGCATGCTAAATTGAAAGAGAACATCTTAGTATTTACTTTCACACACACCTGCAGCAAACAATAACAAAAGACTTTCCAGAGAGTTGCCACTTTGTACCTAGATTCTGAATGCAGGTGAAAGAGCTATGGTAGATATTGACAATATCATAGGTGCTGCCAGGACGTGCTTGTGCAATTACAACACCCACCAGAAAATACCATTGCAGCAAAGGCTACACAATGGGCTGCTCTAGCAAGGTTGCAACCCACAGCTCAAGGGGAGTGACTCTGTCCTTCAATTTCACTTGTGAGACCACATCCGGAGTGCCGTGTCCACTTTTGGATCCCCACAATATAAAAGACACTGACATACCAGGCTGGAGCACTTACTGTACTGAAGAAGAGCTGAGAAAACCGGTGTGTTCATCCTCAAGAAGAGAAAGCCAAGAGTCTGTATTCCTGTCTACAAGTACCCAACAGGTATGGATGAAAGGGGACCCTTGCTCTACTCAGATATGCACAGTGAAAGGCAACAGGTGCTAGCTGGAAAATGGGAAATTCACAATTCAGTAGGAAGCAGGGAAAACATTTATCATTAAGGTGGTCAAACATTGGGGCAGCAGTCCAGAAAGCATATGGGATTTCAATCCTTGAAGATACTTAGAACTCTGCTGTCCAGGACCCTGAGGAATTTGCTCTTGTTGGCTCTACCTTAAGCAGGACTTCTAGAGGTCCCTTTTCACCAAAGCAGTTGTCTGATTGTATGTAAAAAACCCAAGCAGAATTCAGGAACTGGACTTTGCTTTTGACTGCAGTCCAATCTTTACTGCTACACATGAAGTCTGTAGCAGTCCAAAGGCAGCAACTGCCAGGGCAGTAACAGAACAGCTTTTGGCAAGTGAAGCTGCCTATCTTCACAAGGCAGGTCTGTCTGCTGCTGCTCAGCTCGGTCAGTTTGTGCCAACACTGATTTGAAAATCTTAATGAAGCTGCAGACCCACTATTTTTCCTTGGCTCCTGGAAGTCATTAACCAAGCTGGCATTGTGGAAAACACACACCAGATCTGCAGCACTGCTGACAATGAGGCATCTGTGGTAGCTCTCCAGCCTGCTGCAGACAAAATATAATCCCTTTCTTCCACTGATGGACTGTGTCTGGTGAGAGGCAGTGCAAGTGTCTTCAGTGACAACACTGCTGGGGGAATCCCATGCCTAAGAAACCTGCCATTATTGGCCACATATGCATCAAACAGAGACATCCAAGACTGAGAACGTTTGCTAGGCTGCTGCAGTACCCCAGGCTTCACAGATGGCTGTTGTCATTTCAACTCAAACTGAGCCACAGAGGAATAAATCAATGGCCACCAGTTTCTGAGGAACTCAGGCAGCTCCCTTTCCCTGCTGCTCAGCAAGAATCTCAGTGTTGCTTGTGTGTCATGTAAGAGGTTATGTACAGACATTCATGGACACAATCATCTTCCTCCTCAAGTTCTGCCTCTGGTGGGGATCCTCCTCTATGACTCTTCTTGCCCTTTGTCCCAGACTCAGACACTGCATAGAACAGGTGACAGCTCACCACCACTGCCACCCCTGATAAGCTCAGGCAGAGCAATCAGGGCAGCCTGCACTAAGGACTTATGTTTTGCCTTCTGCTTGACATTGCTCACTACACACAAAATATTTTGCCCAGAGCCCCTGAAGGCTTGATACACACAACAGCCCCAAAAGCACGACCAAGCAAGGCTACAGCATTGCTGTGAGTGCTAAGACACAAGCTGTATCCAGGCCTTGCAGCAACACTTTCCAATAAAGCTGCTTCTGGCAGTACTGCCCAGCTTGAAAGCCAGAAGCTCAAGGTTGCCATGAACCTCCCCAAATAATCCTACAGTGCAATAGAGCTGACATCCCATAGCCAATTGAGTGGACTGTAAGAAGGAATTGCAAACACTATCCAGGATATTGGCAGATATCAAAATGATTCCTGTTCTTCCACTCCTTGCCACAACACTCCAAACTGCTGTGGTCACTGCAGTGTGGGTAGAGCTGTGTGCTGGTGCTGCCACCAAAACCAAGCCACTTACTCATAACCCGAGGCTGTCTATTCCTAGATAGAGATTCTCCAGTAATTTCCATCAGAGCTGCAAAAGCCCTGGCAGCATTAAATTGCAGGCATTACCCTTCACTCAATACCTACAGTAAAGCTAATCCAAAGGATTCACATGCTCATAGTGCAGAACAGGAATGTCCTGATGGGATGATGCTCTTTTGGGCACTTACTGTATCTGAAGGGAGGGTTATCAAGACCTTAGATACAGGCTCTTCTTAGCGGTGACAAGGAATAGGACAAGAGGCAATGAGCAGAAACTGAGGCACAGGAAGAGCCATCTGAACATGAGGAGAACTTCTTTACTGTACAGGTGATGACACACTGGAATAACTGCCCAGAGAGGTTGTGGAGTTTCTCTCACTGAAGATACTCAGGAACCATCTGGACACAGACCTGTGCAATGTGCCTGTGATGACCCTGCTTGCGCAGGGAGGTTGGACCAGATAACCCACTGTGGACTCTTCAAACCTTACCTCTTCTGTGATTTTGTTATCCAGGTAAAACAGGGAAACAGCAAGATGCTAACTGGTTTAAATATTTCAAGGGTCAGGGGCTGTTGAACAGGAAAGGTCATTGCAAATTTAGATGTACACATTTAATCACACAATATTTACTGCATATGGCCAGGCTATCAGGTATCAACCCTCCCAGAGAAATTGCCCATGTGCCAGCTCAGCCTGAAGTAAATGTGAAGCAAATCAGCTTAGTTTGATTTGCACCCATTCCAAGTTAATGCAAGTGAAGGTACCTTGTTTTCATCACGGACCATGAACATGAAAAGCTACTGCGTTATATTTGTAAGAGTTTAGGGGTAGCCTGTCAGTCTTTGGGAACATGATCACTACATTTTTTGTTTGGGGATGGTTTTGTTGGTTTATTTACTTTTTTATTTTTCCCTTGCTGATGTGCTTCTGTGGCTCTTTCCTGAAAATACTCACTAGAACCTGCAGGGAGATGCCAGTTCAGCATAAATCTGTGTGCTTAAGGATCTCAAAAATTCAATTTGTTTCAATAAGGCAGACTATCATCTAGCAAGTAAACAAGTTTTTATATTTGCTGTTTTATTTTCTTTATAACATTCATAGCTCAAATACTTTAATGGTGTTTACATGAGCCAGAAACTTATGAGAAAAATAGAACATAAACAGTTCCAGGACCCTCAGCTTAGTCACAGGAACACGGAGAATGAAATTGTTAGATTAGTTTCTTGTAAAATCAATTCAGGAGACTGTAATTGTTTAGATACAGAAGTATTTTGAAAGAAGAAGCAAGCCCATATAATTTTAGAATACAATCAAACTGGATTACTTCCACGCTTAGATTTGTCTGGAAGGCCAAGCACAAGGGAGATTAGATGCTCACCAATCTTTTTTATCGTCACAGTAATTTATTAATCTTGAGGGCCAAACAATGTTGATTATTCCTGTGCACTTTAAATATAAAAAGAAAGTGGCATCTGTATATTAATCCAAATTATTACACTGAAGGGCAGAAGAGTTCTGAGACATGAGGGAAGGAACTGTCTGTGCAGATGGGCCCTTAGTTTACCCCACTCAGAGTTTAGACCATCCAACCCTCAGTGCAAGATCTATGCCTGCTTTTGAGCTGTAAAGAAATAATAGGAATTTTAGTATCTTTAACAATATATTTGTGCTCTGCAATGGATATGCAAACTCCAGAAGACCATAAAAGACTCTAAACATAAGTAGTGAACTGGTCTCCTGTGGAATCGGAAGTAATACAATTTGGGCAACCAACATGGGTGTTTCTAGCAGTGCATTGCTTCGCATATTGTTGTAATTTCCCCAGGACAATCCATTAAGATTCCTGCCTTTTTTGAATTGAAAATTACTCTAATTAGGCAAGCACTCAGTCAAGCATTTTCTTCTATGTGCTACCCAGCGTGCTCAACCAAAGCAAAGAAAAAACCTAACAGAGAGGGAGGAGCCTGCTTCAATTCCCTTCTCCTGGAGGTGCCCAGAGAGACCCAGAAGTAGGCTGTATTGGGGGAGGGTAACACACGCCATTTCCATGAAATCCCCAGCAAATGCTGGGAGCAAAGCTGATAGAATATCATGCTGAAGCAATTCAAAACTGTTCAGAACAGATGGAGGAGAAGCAGAGAAATGTGCTGGCCTGGGAAAATGGAACCAAGCAGAAGGCACCGCCTTTCAGCAGTTACCTTTCGCTCCAATTCCCTCTGGGCTGTAAAGTCCCTACAGCTGAATGCACCACTTAAAAATTTCAACCAAAACACACTCCCAGTCCACTCAACGTTAATTTATACTATACTGAGCCAAAGCTGCTGTGGTTAACCAAGCTCCCAGCTCACTCTGTGAGTCACAAAAGCAATAACCTCAGTTACAGGACAGGAGAATTTTGAGCTGATAGATATTTTTCTTTAAGCCTATGATGCAATAGGAATTTAATCTTCCTTAAAGACTTCTCTGCCTTTGGACGTCTATTTCAAAATCAGCACTGTAAGATGAACTATTCTCTTTTCCTCTTTACCCTCCACAGAATCAGGTGGATTATGTTTTCTGTCTTGGCAACAGAAAGCTTACTGCATTCAGGTCAACATTTCTTATAATTATAACATGTATTTGAACAGACAAATGTAGTCACAGACTGAGAGTGGGGGAGAGAGGACCAACAGTAGCTATTGAGAAGATGCAAAGTAAAGCAACATAAAAATTAAACGTGCTGCTTCTGATACCAAAGCCAAATGAACTACAATTTTTGGTCATGTATACTTCAGAATAGAAATAGTCACTAAATTACAGGAAACTTACAGAAAAGTAAGAAGAATAAAAGTAGTCTGGGTAGAGAAAGAGTAAACTTGCCAAGAAAAATAAAGACTGTCCGAGGGACAAGATTAAGTCACTCTAAAGCCTGCTATGACATCTCTGCCTTCCAGATTAATAATTAAATTACAACAAAGAGAACTGGTACTGAAAAAGTCAGTATAACATTTGGCAGTGAGAGCTGATCCCTGAAGGCTCTGCTGACACAGTCCCCAGTACCTCTGGACCCCACTAGCACAACAGAAGACACAGTGCAGTGATGCTCTCGCAGTGGTCAGTCTCATAAGACAGGATTCATCCCCCTCTGGCAAGGGGATCTGAGCTGCTGCTTTCAAGCCTGACAGAAATTTATTTTAGCACAATCAATTACCATATCTATTTTTTTTCCTTTCTAAAACAATGTATTTCAATTTAGGCAATATTACAGGATTATCACTCAAAGCAAAAGCATTGTTTCAAACTTGGCATTGATGAAAAGAATACTGTAAGTAGAGATGCCAAGTGTAAATCCTTTAAGAAATGGCTTCCTCTTTAATTTTTATGACTTTCTCTGATGACCTATAGTTTCTGAACATCACTAAGGAAAGAATTTATATTGACCATCTGAGAGTTGATATACAGAGAAATAAAAAGAGTTTTTTTGTTATTCTTCAGGGGAAAAAAGGGTCTATGCATGAGGTAAGAGGAGTATTCTCTCAATCACTTGGCTCTTGGGGAGGTTTCCAAAACCATCTGAAACAGAGCTGAGTGTGAATGCACAGAAGACACAACTTGAAGGAAGGAAGGAAGGAAGAAAGAATGATTTGTTTTACGGACAATCATGTCACAGGACCCACAATCTCAAATGTTCTGCAGTCTGCATTGTCACTGTGACCACGCGGGCCTAGTTGGCCACGTTCCATGAACACATCTGAACACAGTTACCAGGCAGTACTAGCAAGGAGCACTTCCCCTGCTACCAAGAAGCGTTCAGGTTTTGAAGCTTTCCTTTTCACTGCTCAGATTTCCCAAATTTACCACCAAACTATATCACAAGCACAAAGTTTTCAAGTTGTTGTCTGAATAGATTAGAAAGCATCAAAATGAAGTCATGTGCTATGTGTTTTTATGTGGAAATTCAGAAAGCTACAAGATCCCAAGACTGACTTTGTGGGTAAGAAGGGAGCTAAAAAGCCTCTGCTTGATCTGTGTGAAGATGGTATGGAGATAATTATAGTGGCAACTTATCTCTATTACAGTCTTTACTAGGACCAACACTTTGATATAAGAGTAGTTAAATTCCATTCAACTCAAACACAGGTAAATCATGCAGCCATGTAGTCTCAAGATTTATAACTCTTAGCACATGATAAAATATGGCTATTTCACCTGACAGGTGAAAAGCTACTTCCCTAAGGGCTACAATAGAAGCAATTCTGACCACATAAAAAGTTTTGAGGTTATCCAGTGCAGGAAACACACATCTCCCCAAATGGTTGCTGCTAAATGACTAACAGAGCACAACACACATGATCCCTGTACTATTTTCTTCTCAACTTTGCAAACCTATCGTTGACCTGCGTGAAACCTCATGCTAAGGTTTGGATTTTCATTTTAAGCTTGCAGGAAATCATAAGAATCCCTTCATAGGGCAGATGAGCCAAGGGAATGCCAACAAACTGTAAAACAAGATTACACAGAGCCATCTGTTCAGACACTGAGTCTGTTGAGAAGTCTCATCCCACACAGACTGCTGGTCTGACACGGGTCAGAATCTGCTCCATAACAGGTATAAAACACTCTCTTGTTGCATTCCTAATTCACGCTTCCAAAACTTTAAGCAAAACCTGTTTGCTTTCCATCCCAAGTTTCAGGTTCGGTTGGAAACGCACACAATCTCGACAAGACATGCAGCAGACTCCTACAAACTCTCTGAAGGAGAGGGAGGATAGCTGCACATCACCAGCCCAGCCCGGCCTCGCCACAACATGGAGCCGTTCGAACTCAATAACCTTGTACACAGCAGGCGCCTTTCTCCAGCTCAGCCTTCCGGCCGCGGCAGCACAGCAGCCGGGGAGTGGGGAGCCGAGCTGTCCCTCCCTTCAGGGGCCAAGGAACACTTTCACTGTGCCGTTAGTAAATACCACCCGCGCAGCGGCAACGGGCTGCGGGGGGGAGAAGAGGCTGCATCCAGAGCAGCTGGATCCGCCGCACTGACAAAGCTCGTCCTGAAGACAGCGGGGTCAGGAATCCCACGGCCAAACCCCGCTGTGTTCCCAAGCACCGAGCCGCCGGGCAAGCCCCGCACATCCCAAGCCGCGCTGCACCCGCCAGACGCCGCCGCCGCCCGGTGCGCCCTCAGGGAGCCTTCCCCGGCGGGCCGCTCCCTCAGGAGAACGATACCGGGCGGGGATCGCCACCCCCGGGGAGGGAGGCGGCGACTTCGGCCCCGTTTTCCGGCGCGGCAAAGCCGGGCCGCGGTGGTCGGTGGCGGAACGCGAACCCCCGGGAGGCGGCGGCCGGGACGGCCCCGGGTCCCCCGCCGTGCTCTTACCCAGCATGAGGTGGCTGAGGCGCCGGGCCATGCCCTTGGACAGGTCGTACACATAGAGCTTCACGGGGTGCAGCGCCAGCGGCTCCTCCATGGGGACGCGGGCGCGGCCGCCGGGCGGCAGCCGGAGCCCTTGCAAACAAGGTTGAACGGCCCTTCCCTCCGGGAGACGGAGGGGAACGGGAGGAAAGGGCGGCCCCGGTGCCGGTCCCCGGCGCAGCGGCACCAGCCGTGAGGTGACAGACGGGGAGGAAGGGGCGACCCTGCCCGGGCGCATGCGCGGCCTCCCCGCGCCTGCCGGGCCGCCCCGTCACTGCGCGACAGTGCCGGGGCGGAGCTACAGCCGGGGGGCGGGGACGGACAAATCCCGCTGTCATTGGCTGACGCTCGGAGCCGCGAGCAGGGCGTGAGGATCTCCCGCCCTTCGCTACCCCACTGAAGCCAATCCGCGTGCAGGGGAGGGGCAAATGCCCCGTGAGGGGCGGAGCCCGGCGCATTTCCGCTCTCGCCATTGGTCAGCGTTGTTGCGGGGGCGGGGCGAGCCGGCAATCGGCGGTTGGCTGAGCGTGAGCGGGGCCGTGCGGCGCGGGCCATGGCGGGGTGGGGGTCGTTCTACCGGGGCGAGGGGCTGGAGGAGGAGGAGGAGCAGCAGGAAGAGGAGGAAGGGGCTGAAGCGGTCGGTAAGGGCCCCCCACCCCCTCACGGAGGGCAGATCGGGGCCCACTGCCTGCTTTCCAGGCTCCACGGGCGGAGGAGCCGCTGCTAAAACTGTTTCCCCCCGTTCCGTAGTGGAGCAGAGGTTTTCGGGCCGGGACAGCCTCATCTTTTTGGTGGATGCATCCAAGGCCATGTTCGAGTCCGACGGGGACGCAGAGACTCCTTTCGACATGACCATGCAGGTAGGGATGGATAAACTGCTAATTGCTAAGGCAAGACTTTCACACTCCTTTCTGAAAACTTTTTTCTTGCAATTTTGACCTGGGTGCGTTTTTTTCAGTGCATCCGGAATGTGTATACCAGCAAAATTATCAGCAGTGACAGGGACCTGTTAAGTGTTGTGTTCTATGGTACAGAAAACAACAAGAATTCGGCAGATTTCAAGCACGTTTATGTTCTCCAGGAGCTGGACAATCCAGGTAAAGTGGCATGAAGGTTGTGTAAAAAATAGAGTAAGGAAATTGGTGTAGTAGCATTGTCGATAACTGATCTCTCTAAAATCAGAGAGCTGTCAGGTAAGTTCTTACTGAAATCTACTGTTGGTGGTGGGGATAGATATTTGTTGAAAGCTTAGAAAATTCATGAGAGCCTACTGTTTTCTCTTAGAGTTGGTTCAGATCCTTTCCTATGCCTTTTCTTATATTTTAATGTGGCGGCTTCGCTTGCTGTCTGCTAAACCTTAGAGTATCTCAACAGAACTCTTGAATGTCCATGAGAAAAGTGCGTGTCCATGTTAAGGCACCACAGATTCCAGCTGATGGAGAATATCACAGGCTGGCTGAGGTGGGATGGGATTTTGGAGGTCATCTTGTCGAGCTCTCCTGCTCAAGCAGTGTCAGCCAGAACAGGTGGTTCAATATGGTAGCCTCTTTGGGGTGTTCCATCTCTTATTTCCATAATAAGTTCTGCAATTCTTGAATTTTGCTCTTTCATTTTCTTAAGATTACATACCATCTGCTTGATAACAAGTGCTGGTTGCCGAATTGGAAAGGCCGTAGGAGAAGTGCAAAAAATACGTGCTAGTGGTGACAGATTGACAGTTGAGAGTTTTCTGGGGGAATTTTGTCTACAACTTTTCATAGCAGTCTTTATCACTAAGGATGTTTGATTTAATTTTCTTTACTAGGGGGTGCAGGTTTAATGACAGACGGGCTTCTCCTGAAAGAATTGAGCCTTGTCCTATTTTCAGAATTTATTACAATAGAGACCTGATAGGACTGCCTTAGGTTCTTCTCCCTTTTCTGGCAGACAGTGCCTTATAGGTCTTGCTTTTTCATTTTCCTCCTTCTTCCCTGCTTGTCCTTTCTCCCATGTTAGAGGCAGTAGCCTTGCCATGAGATGAAAACAGCACAGGTGAAAGGTGGGTGTTGTTCTGATGCCTACTGAGGCTACCTGGAGCAGAGGCTAGACAGAGTTAAAGGAATAAAGTAGGTATTTATTAAAAAGGCTTTCAAAGGATACACCTTGGGCAGTACAAGAGCTGGGCCATGGCTGCACCCAAGATGGATGCCCAGTCACAAGGTTTCACCCTTTTATAAGTTTTGTTCCATTTATATTTTGGGGTTAATTGTCCAATTACAGCTTGAGGTTATGAAGTTCCATCCTCCCAGATTGCTCTCCTCAATTTGCTGTTGTTTACACTTTTTGGGCCTGAAGCTGCAACAGCGTCCTTGGTTCTCAGGCTGGAAAGGGATTGCTTTGTCTGACTGCCCTGGGAAGAGAACTTGCTAACACTTTATATGAAATTCAGAGTTGTATACCAATGCAGTACAGAAGCTAGAAAATGTGAAAGCTAAAACTTAAGGCATCAGTTCAGAAGGAAAAGAATTGTGTATTTGCTGCCCCTGGAGAAGGAAGAGATGCCATAGATGATTATTATGGAGTACATAATTATGAAGATTTACATTAAAGGACAGATGAGGAGATGAAAATGAAATAGTAGAGGCAGAGGAAAACATTTTCAAATGAAATTTTGTAAGTGCTGTAGAGCTTAAGTGAAGGACAAAGGAAGAAGCTCTGCAGAATGCAATGGCTGAAAAATGAAAGCTTGTCTCCCATTGTAGCATAACAGGAGAGAACAGAACCTGCTGTTAGACATATGGGAAAAGGAGTCCTAGCTGGGTTGAAGTATTCCTCAGAGCTGCAGCAAGGCTGTGGACACCTGACCTGAATGTTGCTGTGCTCAGCGTGGTGGTCTGTGGGCTTCATCTCACCTCTGTGTGCATTCTCCCTGACATGAGGGGTGAGGAAGGAGGAGGAGGAGCTCTCCACCTTCCCAGCACGCTGTGGAGATGCAGGATGCATTTCAGGCTCCTCTTTTTCTGTGCTGGTGCAGCAGTCTGCTGTGCCTCTGCAGCAGGTGCAGTTTGCTGCCTTTGCTGCTGAGCACTTGGCATTCAGTGGAGGGGATTTGCAATACTTTGATCCCTGTCTGTTTCCCTTCCCCACAGAAAGAGCCCGCATTGGTGCCAGGGCATTTTTTGTCCCTTTGCCCTAGCAGCTGCTTTCAGTGGTAACTGGCTTGTGATACTGCAGGTGTTAGGCCATGCTGGACAGTTTCCTCAGCCAGGTTTTGGAAGGACATTGCCACAGAGGTGCTTGGGAGCATTCCTTGGATGTCAGCTGCAAGGAATTCCCTGGTGCATACTTGGAAGAGCTCGTGGTGCTTCTGTCAGTATTCCTGATGCCTGTGTGTGGGGGTCCCAGTTGTTGGTTTCTCTGGGTCTGGATTGAAGGCACTTGAGACAGTAGTTCATGTTCGGACTCAAGTGTTTATTATTTCTTATCAGTGAAACAATCTCACTATTGTGAGTTTGGCATCTTTTCATGAGAAGGCACAAAATGGCTAACAATGTCATGTTACAAGGTCTTTTAAGACTAAACTATCCAATTAAGAACTGACACCTAGATTATTTCCCCTTTTAACCCAATAGCTGATCCCAAAGAGCCCGCAGTGCAGACTTTTCTGCCCAATTACAGAGTGCCACCCAAACCCACGGATAAGAAGGAAGAAGCAGCATGAACAAGAAACCTAGGACAATACCCTGTGCCCTCCATCTTTCTTCCATCCACAACACACTAAAAATCCCAAAACCTAAATTTCTTACCAAGTGATACACCTACACTACTCTCTGTACTCTATTTCACACTTTTGTGGATTCTACTCTATCTTGAAGTCTAGGAAACTTTCTCCATGAATGAGGGTTGAAGTCAGTGTCCCCCTGAGGGGTCAGGGCAGACAGAGAAATATTCCTGGTGCTCTGGGTTTCCACACCTGTGACTGCTGTTGTCCCTCCAGGTGCAAAGCGTGTTCTGGAGCTGGACCAGTACAGGGGAGACGAAGGACGGGCACTTTTCCGGGAGAGCTTTGGCCACAACGCTGACTATTCCCTGGGTGAAGCGCTCTGGGCCTGCTCCAATCTCTTCAGTGACGTCCGAGTCAGGCTGAGCCACAAGAGGATCATGCTCTTCACCAACGAGGATGACCCTCATGCCAATGACAGTGCTAAAGCCAAGCTGGCCAGGACCAGAGCTGGTGATCTGAGAGACACAGGTCATTATTTCCCCTTTTCATTTTAGACACAAGTAAACGTGATGAATCTTTGCAGCAGATGTTAACTGTGTTGCTGGTTTGTGATGGAAAAAGTGGTGATTGTGATGATTGTAAAATCATCAGAACTGGGGAATGTTTCTGAAAGTTCCTAAACTAGAAATTGGGTATCTAATCTAAATTAGAATGTGTGTTTTCTGATCTGGTATTCAGTAGCTAGCACTTGTTTTCTAGGATCTCTTTCTAGTTTGGTAGCATAAATGGGGGCATGACAGGGCCAAGAAAATAAACTTTTTTTTGTTATTGTACCGTTTTCCAGGAAGGGAATAATAACACCAAGTTAATAGAAAAGGAAAATTACTTTAATGGTTCCATTTTGGATTAGCTGAAGGACATCAGCCTGAGCTCAAAGAGTAGACAGCATTAGTTCAACTGTGTAGCTGAGGTAACCAGTGTTTTTGGAATTCAGGAGATGTCCTGGATCTAGAAGCTGTGAGGCTTCCTTAATCCATTAGCCCCTGTAACTAAAGAAAAGGGGATTTTCTGAACTTGTTACTCCCCTCTATGCCTGAAGTAAGATTATATTTTACAGGAGCTTATCAGAGCCATTTCATATTCATTGCTGTCCAGATTCTTAATTAGAGAGGAAACATTTTCTATTCTGCGTTGTTTTGACTGAAGTTAAAGAATGTGTTTTACCTCTTGCCCTAGAATCGCCCCTTTCTCCAGAATATTTCACATCTGGTACAGATGACAGTTTGGAGCTTATTCTTACTTAAATTATTTGTGTAGATAGAGAAATCTACACAAATGTAGATTGCACAAAAGTGCTGAGATACATGCTGATGCAAGAAAAAAGCAGTTTCTTATCCTGCTTTTATCTCTTCCATTTGTTCTAGGTATCATCTTGGACTTGATGCACTTGAAGAAGCCTGGAGGGTTTGATATCTCTCTGTTCTACAGGGATATTATAAATGTAGCAGAGGATGAGGACCTTGGGATCCAGCCTAGAGAGTCAGAGAAACTGGAGCATCTCATGAAGAAAGTACGAGCAAAGGAGACAAAGAAACGGGCTTTAGTCAGGTTTGTGCCTAGTTGTGATACATCATTCAGCAGGGGCACCTGATGTTATTTTCAGACTGCATCTCACTTTCCTCTTCTGGAATGATTGGTCTTTAAAGGCACTTTAAAGTGCTTACATTCCTCAATCTTAATTCTTTAGTCCAAGATTGGTGTTTCTTCTGTAGTTTCCGAGGATATTTGTGGATGAGAAGAGAAGAGTGGACCTCTTGTTTCCTCTGTGTGATATCTCCTGTATTGAGCTTGGCCAGAAATTACAATTTGTTAAAAAATTGCCAAGTACATCATTGCCAAGTACTTACCTAAAAAGCTGCAACATAAAAAATAGTGTATAGTGAAATCTGATTGAAATTAGGCTTTTCTTGCCAATACCAACTTAAAAAAAAAAATCATCTGAATATGAATGCTAGGTATTTTTTCCTGTTATTAAATAGTTATATGTTGCCAGTCTGTCTAGGTACTTGGCATGGATTCACTCAGCCTTGATATTTCTAATCTCCTACTAAAAGATTAGAGATACTTAAGAAAGATTAAAGGGATCTTGACAAAGCAGATAGAAAGTATTTTTGGAACCACATGCTCTGTAACAGTTGTTTTTTTAGGGAGTGAGTTCATAGCAGAATGATGTGGAAGCACAGTGAGGGAATGAACTTCAAGGCCTTTTTTTTTTCCCAATAAATATTAATGAAGTATCCCAACCTGAGCTGTTGTCACTGGCATTCTTGTTCCTGCTTGCAGCTTTATTTTCTTTTCTGGGAATGTTCCTTAAGTTTTCTAATAGCTGGGGAGGAAGAATCCCATACCAGTGATACTTTTTACAAGAGAGGAAGTTGCATTTGTAGTAACTCACTCTTCTGCTCTCATAACTTGAATATGGCCTCTATTTTTAAACTTTTACATCTAATTTTTTCTCTAATGTCTGATTTATATTTTTTTCTTAAATCTTGGTATTGTTTGTCTTAGTGGGTTTTTTTTGGGAGAATTTTGCCTTCTGCTCAAACAGCTATGAGAATTCATGGACATTACAATAAGCATAATTGGGGTACCCAAATGGGGACTTGTCCTGTTCTCTCTTTGAGCATAGCTGCCCTTCAGTGAAAAAAAAGGTCAAATAAATAGGGTAAATTACTTGTGTTTAGATAACTCTTATGATGAGAAATGATGATACTGCAAGAATATTTTTATTCAAGTGAGATTATGACTCAAGTGATAGTATGTTTCCAAAGATATATGTGATTTTGGGGGAGGAGAACAGGAGAAGGTCAAAGGAAATAACTTACATGAGGAGGCGATTTTCTTCTACAGTAGTGATTTTTCAGGAATCTCAAGTCTGTATCTGCTTTTTTTACACAGGCTAAATCTGCATCTGGGCAAAGATGTGGCACTCTCTGTTGGTGTTTACAACCTTATTCAAAAAGCTTATAAACCACATCCGGTGAAGCTTTATCGGGAAACTAATGAACCAGTTAAAACTAAAACAAGGATGTTTAGTGGAAAAACAGGCAGCTTGCTCCTGCCCAGTGACACTAAAAGGGCTCAGGTAACTTTTTGGTTATTATTATTATTATTATTATTATTATTATTAAACCTGCTTTTTTCTTGTCTCTGTGATGTGTGAGGGAGGTGCCAGTTCCCTTGCTGCTTTTGTTTGTATTGCACTTTGAAGATGAGATACAGAAATATTTGCATCTGTATGCACCTGGGGACAGGCTGGTTGTGTTGTGAGCTCTGCAGGGTGAGAATGGGTTGTCTCCCTGGCCTGACTGTCATGGGAAGGCATAGCTGCTGGTGGAAGTGCTGTCAGAAGTAGAGGTCATTTCTTTCTGTAAGGCAGAACGAGGCTGTCAGAGCCTGACCTTGTGTGACCCTGTGCCATTGCCACTGCTGTCAACTTTTGATTCATTAGGAACAGATTTGGTCCATTTTTATAAACATACAAGTGTGAATCACAGGAGAGTTGGAGCTGCTTTCCAAACAAAAGGCATGTTTCCTTTGGAGATTTTTGTATAAATTTTTCTTTGTTTTGCCTTCCTGCTTGATAGGATGTAAATTGAGTGTCACATTGTGATCAAGCACAGCTTTATTTCAAAACAGGTTATGTAGTTGCTAGGTATACTGTCACAAATGTGCTTTGTGTCTTCTTCCATGTTAGTAGCTCTTAAAGTTGTTGTCTTAAAATGAAGTATTAAGTCTATTTACAGTGGATATTAGTTTCTTGATATAAAGTATAGGAGATAAAGCTGAGCATTAAGCCCTGATGTTTACCTTTAGCAGCTGGACTGTAATATGGTTTTGATGTTGTGATGCATGAGTGGTGCTACAGAAACATTGTTTCTCAGTCACTGTTTCTGTCAGGAGCAGGTAGCTGACATGCATCTGCTGAAGCAAGTTTACAATTGGACAGGACCTCTGGAAGTCTGGTATAACCTGGCCCAGAGCAAAACCAGATCAGGTTGCTCAGGGCTTTTTTGGGACAGCTCTCACATTTGAGATGAGATGTGACAGCCTCTCTGTATCAGGACTTAGCCATTTTCTTAGAAAAGTGCATTTTACTTATGTTCAGGTAGAATTTCTCTTGGGGTAATGGTCACAGACTGTCACTTGCTGCACTACTCATGAGAGTTTACGCTGTCTTGTCTATAACTTTCTTTTAAGTAGTGGAACACAGCAATTACATCCTCTTACTGCACTTCCTGCCCTGTCCTGCCTTCTGGTCCTCATTTTTTTTATGCTGGCAGCCCTATCATCTACTCTTCCCTGGTTTAGACATACGGAAACCGACAGATTGTGCTGGAGAAAGAGGAGACGGAAGAAGTAAAACAGTTTGATTCTCCAGGTTTGTTTCTGATTGGCTTCAAACCACTTTCCATGCTAAAACAGCACCACCATATCAGGCCCTCCCAGTTCATCTATCCTGAGGAGTCCCTGGTGAGAGGTAAGCAAAGATGGCAAGGGAAGATTTATTACCTTGCATGTGTAACCTGCTGATCCATCGTGTGTT
>VYZP01036038.1:26967-38437 GCA_013400635.1 Hypocryptadius cinnamomeus
ATCATTGAGTGTGAAAGCTTTGTCTAACTTAAAAACTTGCTAATGTTAAGAAGGAGTGAATTAACTGTTATTGCCCCTCTCAGCTGCAGATATTTCTTGTTTTCTTCTATAGCAGAGCAGCCAATTGTGCTTCATGTTTATCCATCATGACAAGCAGCCAATTAAACCATGCAGATGTAGTCCCAAAGTACTTGTTTTAGCCATTCATGAAAGTGAAGGATCCTAGTACCTGACAAGAAGGTAAAGATGGTTAAAAAAGCCCAAACAAAACCGACCAACAACAAAAAAAAGAAAAACCTAAATCCCAAACCAGGGGAGATAATTGCTGTTTTTAAGTCCATATCAGCTAGGAGTAGAAACATGATACTCAGGAAGTATAGAGTTGAATTAACAGTGGTTTATAGGCTTGTAAAGAGAGAAGTCAAGGACATTTAGAACTACTTATTTTTGTCTTTTTTTATATGTATACATGCATCTGTTTATCTAGAAATGTATCCAAATCTGCAGTAGTAAAACCTTTAGCTCCTCAGTCTAGTAGTGGATAAAGAGGGCTAAGTTATGACCAAAGGCTTTGCAGTGTCTGACTAAAGAAAAACCCTTATGCTTGCTTCTCTAACTGCAGTTTCCTGGCTCAACCACGTTCTTTGTATGTCAGTCTTTCCCTGACCACCATGTCTGGTGAAATATACCTGAGGCAAACATGTGCCTCAGGAAGAGTACTGAAATCTGAATTCTTAGTGTGTTACTTCCACAAAAGGTCTATGATCTGCTTCTATTGTGATGTCCCACCAAACAAAAATAGACTTGGTAGATAAAATTTCACAGTATTCAAACTCTCAGATGGTAGTGATTTCACTTTTTCCACCAGAACTCTCACTCTGGTCAGGAGAGACTCACTAACATTGTCCATTTTGAGTCTTCTCCCTTCCAAAATTTGCTTTTTACCTCCACAATAATGCAAGCATTTCAAAGAAGTCACAGGTTTTGAAACTGTAACATCTAGGGTTATATTCCAGAACAAAGGAGCAAAGCTGTCAGTCTGACCAATGCCCTCTTTCCTTTGCAGGGAGTACAACACTATTTAATGCTCTACTGATGAAGTGCTTGGAGAGGGAGATGATGATGCTGTGCAGATACACCCCTCGCCGGAACGTCCCTCCTCGCTTTGTGGCCCTGGTTCCCCAGGAGGAAGAGCTGGATGAGCAGAAAGTGCAGATAGCCCCTCCAGGTATGGGAAGAGATGCTGCCATTCCCTTTATGATTGGATGTAGTCAGTGTAATGGTGTCCTGGACTGAGGGAAAATGTTCTTAGTGGTACCTCCCCTTAAAACTGAGGAAAATGCTTTCCAACATTCCTTTTCTTCAGTTTTGTCAGTGTAAGCATCTGATGTTGAATCTATTTTTAAAGCCCCGTTACATCTGTGCTTGCTCAGGTATGACCTGGCTAGAGTGTTTTTCCTGCCTTCTATCTCTTTTCAGCAGATTCAGATAACTGATGTAGAGATTAAAAGCCTTTTTTTCCTGTTTGAAGACTAGACAGAATGTCTTTTCTTGAATTATGTTGTATCCTTGAATAGATTGTAAAGTATTAAATAAATAATCTCACGTGTAGTGAGCCTCATGCCACATCAGACGAGTGGGGAATGATTAGGGAGCAGGTTCTTGCTGTTTTGCATTTTCTCACCTGTTTAAGTGCAAAAACGTCTTCTGCAAGAATGTGAAGTAGGGAAGTAACACTGCTTGTGTACAAAGTAAAGTGTTTCAGAATAATGTGGGCAATATCTTGATTTTCAAACAAATCTTTCTCAAGCTCAGACCCAGTGGGAGAGATGGACTAGTTGATCTCCTGCATATAAAGCAAGTCACTGGTATCCAACTCGTAGCTATGAATTTAGTCTGAATGTCTTTCACAAAGCCATTAGTGATGTTGGTTACAAACATTGAGATTGGGATTGAGTGTGGTGCTGTAGGCACTTGGAAGTATTATGGATTGCTGTTGTTAACAACAAAACAGGAAGTTAGTTTGGAGTCATCAGACCTAGATAATAACCATCTTGGTTTTTCCCATGAATTATTTTGAGACCATGCTTCTGTGTAACTGTTGTCTTCTTCCCTCTCTTCTGTGTAGGTTTCCACCTGATTTTTCTACCCTATGCAGATGACAAACGTAATGTTGATGTTACAGAAAATGTGCCAGCCAGCCAAGAGCAGGTAGACAAAATGAAGGAAATCATTCAGAAGCTGCGGTTCAAATACAGGTACCTGGAGATAAATAGGGTGCAGGGGGTGGCATGGGGAAGAAAGCACAACCATTGCTTGCTCTGTTGCACATGTTGTTCAGCTGTGGTGTTCCTGAGATCAGATTTTGATGTATTTTGATAGAAATTGCTTCTGTTTGCAGTAGCTTTGTCCAAACTTTATTCTTAATCATTCTGGATACCCAGACACCACAATGCTTTATGTAGCACGTTCTGGAGTTCATTGTAGAATTGCTCTTGTTCTCTGGGCTGTTGTTATTTGTTGCAGAGGTATCACATTTTATTGTGGTTCTGCCACTCTACAGCAGATCAGACCCAGATCATTTAAATTAGAGCACTTCAGAAAGAAGAGTTAGGCCTTTTTTTCATCAGAGCTGGGATAAATGCTATGAAGTACTTTGATGTGAGATTTTTTTCCTAGATACCTGGAAGCCACCATAACTGTTATTAAAGTATAATGCCACTATCTCCTTTTGCTTCATACAACTTTCTAACTCTCACACAGCTTTCTTATGTGGTTGATACATGACAGGAGAGTGATTCAGCAGGTAAATTGCAAAGAGGAAAAGCAGTTCTGATGCGATGGATTGTTGTGTGGGAAAGAGGGAAGTTTTATTCTGACATAAGTTGGTGGTAGATCTTAAGTGTTTCGTCTGTCTTCTTGGCAGCATGCATTGACATTCTGGGGGATTCTTGACAGGGCTGACAGCTTTGAGAACCCAGTTTTGCAGCAGCACTTCAGGAATTTGGAGGCTTTGGCGCTGGATATGATGGAACCAGAACAAGCTGAGGATCTTACAAGTGAGAGCTATTGGCGGGTGTGAAGGGAGGCAGGGCAGGGGACTCGTGACTTTGTTACAAGTCAAATATGTGCTACTACAAGCCAAGTGTCTTTTAAGAAATATTTCAGTTGTGTGCAGTTTCACTGTGTAGGATTCTGGATGTGTCCATTCTGAAATACTGAAACCTTATTTTCTATTGCTGTCACTTTTAAGGTAAAGAAGAAAATGCTCACTTTACCATCCAAAATTAAAATTGAATCACCTTTTTCATATGTTGAGAAATGTTTTCTCTGAAATTCCTCTCTTCAAGATTCTCATTAATATTTCAGTGTGATAAATGGACTGAATGAAGAGAATTATTCTTCTGGGGGCAGTGTTGCCACCTAGTGACTGGGAGAGTTTATATGTGAGTGTCCTGTATAATCACAGAGTGGGTCAGGAGGGAAGGGACCACAGTGGGTCATCTGGTCCAGCCCCCCTGCTCAAGCAGGGTTATCCTGCAGCACATCGCACAGGGTTAGTTCCAGGTAGTTCTTCAGTTATTTTTCCAGCGAGGGATACTCTACAACTTCTGTGGGTGACCTGTTTCAGTGCTCAGTCACCTTCCCAGTAAAGCTTTTCCTCATGTTCAGATGGCTCTTCCTGTGCTTCAGTTTCTGCACATTGCCTCTTGTCCTGTTGCTTGGCACCACCAGGAGCCTGGCACTATACTCTTGACACCTTCCCTTCAGATACTTAGATGAGGTTCCCCTCTCAGTTATCTCTTCTGGAGGCTGAACAGTTCCTTCAGACTTTTCTCATAAGGAAGCTGTTCCAGTCCTTTAATCATCTTCATTGTCCTGTGCTGGAGCCATTCCAGGAGTTCCATATCTCTCCTGTACTGGGGAGCCCAGAACTGGATGCAGCATTCCAGATGTCCAAACTCTTGATATTACCAAGAGCTGTAAATTTCTCATTTGGGAGAAATTTAAATCCTTGTATCATAACACAAGTATTTGCATTTTTGCATGCTTGTAGGACATTTGTAGACTAGTTATTACAGAAGCACTGTTGTGTCTGGTGATGTTACTGAAAAGCAGTCAAACTTGTTAGCACCAATGCAGCTTTAAGAATCAGGTGGTCTTTAGTACAGTGCTGGATGCATGAGGGGATATCTCCACCAAAATCGTGCATCTCTAGTACAGAAAAAGCTGTTTATGTAGGTTTTCTCAGAAGAAACATACAAGTGGTAATAATTTCCCCAAAATCATTAACATGTGTTAGTTCCCCTTTGTGCACACTTTCTTCTGTCCCGTGGGTCTCTCTGGTGGTTGTAGACCCTAAAGTTACAGCTGAGTGCTTGATGAACTGGTGTTTCATCCCTATACAGAGTGGTGTTGGCATACCTAAGCTGGTTCATATTTTGTGAGTCCCTTCTTGGTGAATGTTTAACATGATCCTACAAAATAAAGTATTGTGTGGTTCCATACACTAATGGTTTTGAAGAATGAGCATTGTATTTTTCCTACCAGGTGAGCTGATAGTTCATCTGGCAACAGGGATGGCCTTGCAGACTTCCTTGTGATCACACTGTTTCTGAGAGGGCAAATCTTTATCTCTTGCCAGTGCCAAAGTCTGAACAGATGAGCCAAAGGCTGGGCAACCTGGTGGATGAGTTTAAGCAGCTGGTTTATCCCCCTGACTACAATCCTGATGTGAAGGCTGTAAAGCGAAAACAAGGTAAGTAATGGTGGTGCAGACACAAAATATAATGTCTGTATTCTGTTTAGAAGCTTCTGTGTTTTCAGTTTGTCTCATAGTTTAAAGAAGCTGCTTGTGCAACAACTCTACCAATCTCCACAATGAAGTATTGCATCCAGTATTGGTTCTTAGAGAGTAGAGAATATTGTGGTATCCAGTTGGAGAGTTGCTGGAGTGACAAACTGCAGAGTGAAGTATAGGAGGTAATGTGGGTAAATTACTGCAGAATATATATATATATATATATAAATTTAGCAACTTGCTGTTTTACAACAGAATAGTAAAATCACTCATGCTTTCAGTTTGTGTTGGTGAGACTTTTATGCATGGGCTGTTTGGCAAGTCCAGAATGGGCATCTTAAGGGCTAAATGTGTAAGTAATGCTGAAGTCCATGTGTAATTTGGGAGTCTGTGAAAGGCTGCATAAAGTGAGTATCAGTTAGCTGAGCTTCTTATGGAATCATTGCATTCTGCTGTCTCAATGAGAATCCCTTAAAAGTTTCATTTGGAGGGTGATGTTTTCATCAGAACACACAGTTTCATACTTCAGTTAAGATCACTCCTATCAATGAAATACTGCATGACTTACATAGTGACACTTGTTTCTTAAAACATGGAAACTAGGTCTGTGGGTGTGTGGCTGTTAAAGAACCACGTGCTAATGGCCATTAATTATGGTGTAAGAAACATTGATGTCTTTCTAATTTTTAAAATCTTTGTGATCTAAAATGTATCTTTCTAGCTTCTGATGGTCAAACTGAGAAGAGGCCCAAGGTAGAAGTCTCAAAAGATGAGCTGCGGAGTCATGTGCAGAAGGGCACTCTAGGCAAGCTCACTGTACTTGTCCTGAAGGATGCATGTAGGTTTTTGGGGTTGAGGTGTGGAAGCAAGAAGCAGGAGCTCGTGGATGCTTTAACTGAATACTTCAATGAGAGCTAAGCTGGAGAGGAAGGTCCTGGTTTACTTCTGTCTGCTTAGAATCTTGATTGTCTTATGTGGATGCTGTGTCTATTTAATCTTGCTATGAAAGAGATGGCAACTAAATGTTTCTCTGTCTAGCAGTGGAGAAACTTTTTACTTAGTTGTGAAACCTCTCTGCAAAGTTGGATTCTGTTGACAGTAGCTAAAGGCAGAAATAAATTCCCTGTGAACTCAGGTCACTCACTGCACATGGACAGAGTTGTGCCTTGCTGGTTTCTTAATAAAAGTTTGGACCTTTTCCTTTGCAACACCGACTGTACCGTCTCTGCATTGTAAAGACAGCAGAACTCACTTCAGGGTAAGAAAACACAATGATCTGTGTTAGTGGCACCACATGAATTCAAGCAGCAGATTGAGTCTGTGTCCTAACAGAGGGTATAAATATGTATTACTCTCCAAAACAGCCAGTATCAGTACTAGTAATCAAATTGGGTTCTTTTCTGCCATCACTGTTACAAATATTACCAGCAGATCTTAAAAGAAAAAAATCATTACTGGGAAGCAGTATCTAATCCCTTGGGCAAAAAGCTGGCACTTAGCAAATCTGCACACACAGGTGTTCCATTTTTAAATGGTAACAGCAGAAGCTGGTTTAAAAATGGAAAACAAATTGTGTTCCCAGGAAGGCTGCAAGCATTTATCCCAGTTAAATTACTGAGATGGCATAGAGCTTTTCCACCTCTCTAAGTGAATGAGTCAGACTATTGTGCAGCCTTCTGTACTGAAATATGTGCTTTTAAAATAGAAGAATAGCAAGTTGTAGAGAGAGCCCTTGTTACATACAGTATTTTTACTTTTTTAGTCATACTTAAGGCTGCAGCTGGGTGTTTTGGCTTTTAGACTTCTATCCCTGGCATGTCCCACCTGTCTTGCAGTGCAAGATGACTGAAACCAATAAACAGTTGTTGCTTCTGTTTTAGGAAATTACTAATTGTTTAGTTAAACTCTTTTTACGGGACACAAACATTGGATACCTGAGGTGTCCATTTTGGTCTCCATAGTGTTTTTAGTGTCCAGAGCTTCCTGTGTGTGGTTCACAAACTCTCCTATCACCAGGCTGTAATGTGGCACATGTGGAGCCAGCTGCCACCACCCTTCTGGCACTGTGACTGTCCTAGCTGTGCCAGCACACTGCTCACTGCTACCATGACAATTCCTCCAGAGAGCAGCTAGCCTGCACCGAGCTCTGCAGTACTGAAACTACATTACCTGTTATACCTCCAATCAGCCTGGATTAGTTAGTTTTAATAAAGATTTGCCTAAGCACTCAATTTATTTTGCCCTTGGGCAATGAAGTTACTGTGAATGCTTGTCTTAGCAAGGCTTGAAGAGTGGAATAGTGAGACTATCCTGTCTGTAATTCTGTGGATTGAATTCTGCAAATACCCTGTTAACATCTCTCTTGGCTTGCTAACCCTCAGGCACACTATGTGCCAGGCTTTGGATGATTGTGGCATGTTTGTTCTAGGTTATTAGATCTGTCTCCTGGCTTTTTTTTTAAAATTTTGTTCTCTTTAATAGCAGGCTATCACATTAAGCAGAAATTTAAAAGGGAAGGTGATGGAGTGCTTCAGAGCTGAAAAAGACAGTTTTGCTTGCTCAAGTATCCTTTATTTCTGCTCCTTGTGTGCTTTCTCTTACATCATCTGTCTTGGTACAACAGGGCAAATCCTTGGCAAAGCTGTAATTCTAAACATAACTACTTCAACAGTCAGCATCAGTAGAAGGGAACAGGAGCCCTTCTAAACCTCATACAAATAAAAGGATTCTGAAGTATTTGGATCAGGCTCATCTCAGCAAGGATTACTGGTATCAGCCATTTACAAAAATATACAAACATGATGCCTTCAATCTTTCATGAGCTCACTTCATCTGCTTGGGATGTACTTAGGAAAGGTATGAAGTTAGTGCCTCTGTGGAAAATTTATTTTCTGTTCTGCTATTGCACCTAATGGAGTTCCCACACTATTCTGCTTTGGAATCCTGCAATAGAAAACAGGTTTGATATTTCAACACAGGGGTTTAAACTTTTCTGATCAGAGCAGAAGTGCATTTATTATACAATATGTATTTAACTAAAACTAGATCCATAAAACCACCACTAATCCAGACTGCTGTTGGTGCTCCATGCTGCTTTTCCAGGACATGAGATGATTCAGCATTCTCTTCTTGAGACATATGTTAATTTATCTGAAAAATTACTTGTTCTCTTGTTTCCTTGGCCATGACTTAAAAGGGTTCATCTTCAGTCAGGTAACTAGAGTGCAGTAGCTAAAAAGCATGGCATTTTTTATAATTAACAGCCAGATGTAGGGTACTCATCAGCCACAACTCTCTGCCATGTATTTTATATTTAACTTCTTTAGGAAACCCAACCTCAGTGGTAACAGTCCATGCAAAGGAAACTGAAGGAGAATAAATTACTGCACTGCAATAGCCTTTAGGCAACCTGTGAGCAGTTTAGCTTTACAAGCAGAAACACTCCAGTTAGTTGCAAATACTTCACCAAGGGGATGACAATTCTATTTAGCATTTTTATTTTTTCTTAAAAAGTCAGTATTTAAAAAGAACCAAGTTAAGAGAGTTCCCTCTGTGTACTACCATAAGATTTCTGCTTGCTGTGCATCTCTTACAGAAGTCTCTTGTCTGGTTTCAAGAATAAGAGCTGTGCTGATCTTGGCTCCATCTGCTGCTACACAGTAGCTGCTGCCTGCCTTATGACCTGCCTGTGCTGCTGCATCACTGACTCCAGCAGCCTGAACACAGGGAACCTTTTCCTCAGCCTAAACCGTTCAGAAACACAGAGTTACTCACACCTGCTGGAGGCTCAAGCTTAGCAGAAATACTGAAACACAGAGAAAGCTGATGGGTGGGTTAAAAAAGCCCTGAGCAGGCAGACAGGAAGACAAGGGGGGGACTTTTTTTTTCCTTTTAAACATAAAACAGGAAACACAGTCGTACAGTCACTCTTCAAGAAGTAATACAATAAGAATGAAAATGTTGGAGTGGAATAATAGAAAAGTGGGGGGATAGGAGGTGGAAACACTAAGAATTAAGCCATTACTAAACAAAAATATGGCGTTTTGAAATGAAACATTGATATCAAAACTATAATCTCAACTGAAGCTAAACATTAATTTCCCCTAATTTGCACTTTTCTATTTCACACACACACACACATTCATGGGCACTTAGACCAACAGTCTTTCTATGGCTTGCTGTACAGACTGGATCTGAGGCTTTAGCTGTGATCCCTCCTTGATGGTGATGGAGCAGGCGATGACAGGCCGGGAAACGCCGCACGCCCGGCCCAGGGCTTGCTTGGAGCGCACAAACACGTAAGGTACGTTCTTGTCCTCGCAGAGAAGAGGGAGGTGCAGGATGATCTCCAAGGGCTCTGCATCTGCTGCCATCACAATGAACTCTGCTATCCCTCTGTTCAGTGTTTTGGTGGCTGTAAAAGAAGCTGGAGTCAGTCTAGGTCTTTCTGGAAAGCACATCTAATGTAAAACAACTTCAGGAGATGCTGAAAGTTGCATCAGTGGGAAAAAGATCTAGTGTATGAAACATGGGTTCTAAGAGATTGCTGAGTTTCTATCCTTAGGAATTGTGGGATTTTTTACAAGTTTGACTAGGTGAAGCCCCAAGCAATTGTGAAGGGGGGTTGTGAGCAGGTTGCACTAGAGGTACCTTCAAACCCAAATCTTTTATGGTTCTGAAGTGGTTAGGCATCTGGTAACCCCAGTGCCACCCCACTGAAGCATGCATGATTACAAACCATGCACCAGGAACACAGTTTAGGAATCTAGCAGAACTGCATGTAAATGTCAAAAAGATTACAGCTTAGTTCTGTCCCTCAATATTGTTAAAGCAGGAGGAGGAGGAGAAAGGAGACACACACCTGCAATAGCCAGATCTACATAAAATGACTGATTCACAGCTACAGAGAAAAGACAGTCTCTACCCATAGCATCTCACAAAACCCTTGCTGTGACTTGTAGCACATTTTTCAACATGCAAGTCTCACCTTCATTGGCTCCCTTGCGTAGCTGCTTATAGTTGCAGGACTGCTGCACAAGATCCAGCAGCGTTTTGGTGAGCTGTGCATCAGCCAGCGGGTAAGCTTTGGGATTCACTTCTGCCTCACTCTGAAGGAAAAAGTAAAGAATATTACAATAGGAGCAAAGGAGGCTTTGGTCCGATCAACACTGCACAGGCATCATGTCCACCACATACACTGATTTCTGAAGTCGTGTCTAGTCTGCTCTGCCCGTATAGAAGAAACACCATTGCATTTTACTCCTAAAAGAGTAAGGATTCTTCTTGTATCAAAGTAAAGGGGAAAAGTAAGAAATATATGCTTTACATCAAAGTAAAGAGTCTATCTACTCACAATCTACACCCTACAACTCAGCAGCAGTTCACTCATGGGGCAGTCTTCAGGCGTTTTATACACAAAGACTACACAAAATGAAACACTTCAGTGCACCTTAACAGTGCAAATTAACAGAGTAACAAAAATTTTAAAGAAATCACCAGAAGAGCACGCATCAGGGTTATTTCTGCAAACCACAAGCAGCTTCTGGATGTTAACATGGGCAGCGGAGTGGCACAGCAGCGAGGTTACAAGCGGTGTTATAAGCCGTGTCAGCGACTGGCGCTGGCAGAACCACGGCCTCTACAGCTCCCAGCACGGCGCGGGGGTGACCCCAGACACAGAGTCCCCCGTCACCGGGTGTCCCCAGGACCGCCAGCCCGCCGGGCCTCCTGCCCCGCAACCGGCCGCGCTCCCGCCCGCACGGCCTCCACGTGCTGCCCGCCGCGCCGCCGGAGGGCGGCCTCCCTCTGCCCCAGGCTGGTAGGAGTAGGCAGGAGGAAGAGGAGTAGGAAGAGGAGAAGGAAGAACAGGATGAGGAGGAAGAGGAGAAGAAGGAGGAGGAAGANTGTGGCCCTTGGCCAGCCCTGTCGCCTCGGCACCCGGGCCCTGGTGGCCTTTTTCCCCTCAGGGTGGTGGGAGCAGCGCGGGGCTCGGGCCCAGGGCTTAACGGGCTGCTGTGTTTGATCCGTAGCTGGTTCGCAAGAAGCACGTCCTGTCCCGTCTCCAGGATGCCCTGGCCTGGCAGGCGCTGCCAGTCGTCCAGCTGCTGGCACCAGACGAGAGGGTGTGCATGCATTTGATAGGAACTCTCTTTGGTAAGAGCTCTGCTGAGGCCTGGTGCAGCAGCAGCGAGGAGGTAGTTACCTTTTGTTGAATACATGTGAAGCTTCCCCACATTTGAAGCCAAAAAAAAAAAAAAAAAGNGGTGTCCCCAGGACCGCCAGCCCGCCGGGCCTCCTGCCCCGCAACCGGCCGCGCTCCCGCCCGCACGGCCTCCACGTGCTGCCCGCCGCGCCGCCGGAGGGCGGCCTCCCTCTGCCCCAGGCTGGTAGGAGTAGGCAGGAGGAAGAGGAGTAGGAAGAGGAGAAGGAAGAACAGGATGAGGAGGAAGAGGAGAAGAAGGAGGAGGAAGAAGAGACCGGGGCCCGACGCCACTCACCATGGCCGCGGCGCGGTCGCTGCTGTCGGCCCGAGCGCGCTGTGAGGGAAGAGGCGGGAGCGCTGCTGCGGCCGCCGGAAGGGAGGCGGTGCCGGGGCGGCCCCGGGGCGGAGCCGCTGCCCCCCACGGCGGGCGGAGCCGCACGGCAGCGCGGATGGCGGCGGGGGCGGCG
>VYZP01036038.1:42506-55626 GCA_013400635.1 Hypocryptadius cinnamomeus
CCTTATGTTTACTTGCTGTCCTGAGGCTCAGTTTGTCGCTTGCAGCTCATTTCCATGCATGGTTTGTAGTGCAGCTGAAGCAGGACTGCTGGAATGATGCCTCAGAGAGCTTGAGCTGGGCTATCAGAAGTAATAGTGCTGGGAATGCTGCTGTAACCCTGCTCTCTCAGCACGTCTGTGCTCATTTCATTTCTAAGCTCTTTGCTCACTGCTCTGCTAAAGCCCCATGGAAGATGGATTGTGAGTGCTCTTGTGTGTGTATTACTGATCCTATTTTTCCTGCCTAGTTCTGGTGAGGCTTGTTGTGGAGCTGAAGTCAGAACAGTACTTATACTGCATTTTGGATGAAAGTCAGAAGGAGGTCAGTGAAGATGAGTTCTCTTCCCCTTCCTTCCAGTCTTTCAGAGCTTGAGGAATGAGTGGCCCTACAAGACTGGGATGTAGCAGTGGGATCACAGAATCATAGAATGGTTTGGGTTAGAAGGAACCTTAAAAATCATCTAATTCCAACCCTCCTGGCATGGCAGGGACACCTTTCACTAGACCAGGTTGCTCAAATCCCCATCCCATCTGACCTAGGATGTCCTAATGCCAGTTCCCCAGCTGTGACATTGACAGTGTTACTGTCTGCTGTGGAGTTTTTGTATTGTTCTCAATGCCTTGCAGCCATTGGGCTTCATGATACTCTTATGAAGCTGTGTGGTTTCCTCAGATTTCCTACTTTCCTACTTCACTGTTCAGTTTTGTGAGGAGCTTTCCCAACCTGTGCTATGGGCTCTCACTCTCTTTGTTCCTAAGTTTATGATGGTCCCACGGGATACAAAAAAAAAGGGAAGTAGCAAAAGTGGTGAGAAATGAATCTGCTCATGTAAGAGGTGGAGGGGGGAAAGAGGAAAAGGAACAACAAGCAAGCAATTCCTTGAATTCATTTAAAGATAGTTTGGAGACTTAGTGTGGTATTTGGATTTTCCTGTGATTTATCCCGAGTGGTGAAGAGGGCCCATCTTTGGAAAAGATCCTGTTCTGGAATATTATGCATCACTGAGAACTTGCTGGTTTGGGTGCATTTCTGCCTTTGGACTGTGTCCTCATCAGTGAAACGTTTTCCTTCTCTGTCTCCTCTACAGCTGTGCAAAGCAGCTACCATGAGAAGCAGCCTGCCCACATTTTCTCTCTTGGGCAAGCTGGCAGATGCCATTCCAGGCTTTGCTGAAATACTGGTGGTAAAGCACAGTGAGTAGTATGTCGTGTCCCACTGAGGGGTGGCATTCACAGCCCTAGTACACACTCATGCATGCACTCCCCTGTCCCCAAGGCGAGTTCATGAAGGTCACCAAGAAGCCTGTCCAGAAGTCAGAGTAGCATTCAGGCCTCCTGGGATACAGGTCAGAACCTTCATAGCAGTTTGTTATTATGCTTTTAGCCAGGCAAAAGCAGCCTCTGTGAACTGGGGTTTTGGGTCTGCCTCACAGGCAACATACATGTAGGTTTTTTTATCTTGATCCAGTGCTTGGCAGTCTGGTGAGCAAGCTGAACTCACCAGAGGAGCTGGGATGGTGGATCTTCATATGGTGAACAGTGAGCTCTGCTAGCTGTTTATTACTGTACCTCTGCTCAGAGGGACAGATGGTGCTGAGCGCATCACCTGATTGTGGCACTCATTAACCTGCATACACCAGTCTGGCCAGTAGGCTTTTGCAAGTTTTCAAGGGAAATAGGCTGGTGCTTTTAAAATGTCAGTGAATGTTTGCTGTTCCTGTTCCTCATACTAGATAATTTAGTGGATCATCTGCTGATGGGCTTGACATACCCAAATGAAGGTATAAAAGCTGCTGTCTGCTACTTGTATGGCAAGCTGTACTCCTCTCCTGTTGGCATAGAATGGCTCTCAGGACACTTTGAAGAAAGGCTGTGTGGGGTCTTCTTGAATACTCTGGGGTGTGCACAGACAAAGGAGCTGCAGGTTAATTGCTTGGGTAAGGCATTGCTGAGAGAAACTGCAAGGTGCAAGGGAAGGCTTAGAATGAGGAGGAAATCCTTGGCTGATTTAGATGCTGTAATGTGAGTTGTCCCATAGGGGATCTTTATGCTGCTTGTCCAAAGCCATCAGTCCTTTCTGTTACTCCAATGAAGTGGCCCAGACCTGCTGCTGAGCACCCCCAGGCCCCCATGTTCCCTGATGCCTCACATTTGCCCAGCACTGACTAATCTTCAGTCTCTTCAGAGCTTGTGCTATGGCCTCATCATCCCTTAAAATGTCTGAATGCAAATACTGTGCATGGGCAGGTGGGTTTTGTAGAGCAGTGGGATGGAGTCTCAAAAATACAGTCTTTAGATGTGGGGTATCATGTTAATTAAATATAGAGCTAATGTGGAAGTGGCACTTTCTTGCAGTTATCCTTCCAACTGCATGTTTCAGCTGTTGCTGGGGAGCAGAATTTCAGCCTTTCTGACATTGCTTGTTTGTAAACCATCCAGGGAATTAATTTTTCTAGAAGGAGGCAAGCAGAAACTGGATTACTCCTCAGCTTATCTACTCAACTACTAGAAATAAATTATGATTCCTTTGAAAGTAGAATTCTGTAGCTCAGACGATACCCCTGTGAATTTGTACTGATGTCTACTGATGATTTTCATCACTACCTGTAGCAGTGATCTATACTGTTGTACTGAGAGCGTTTTTTGGAGTGGAGGTATCCTTTAGCTGAGCACAGCTGTTTCTGTAAGAGCCTGTGGAAATAGAAGTGGAATATAAATGCCTGTTCTCTAGGAAGTGTTCTAGGGAAAATGTCTGGTCTTTGGGGGTAACTGACTGCTTGGAGAAGAATGCAGGTCAAGAGTTCTCCCAAGAAGCAGTTTAAGATGGGGTTACTAACAGAAGATAATGCAAGTAGGGAGATCCTGAGATGCACCTCTGCACATATGTGACTCTGAGAAGGAACAGAGAGCAGATCAGACCAGCAAAAATATTAGCAACAAGGGGTTGCAAGATATGGGGGTCATGGCAGTATGTGGGGATACAGTGAGAAGAAGCTCCCTAAATTGGAGGTGAGGTCCTCTAGGAGAGGGGAGGAAGTTGGCAACAAGTCTTAGTCTTCTGTGTTACTATAATCCTCATTGTGCTGCTCTGTATGGTGCTCATTCTTGCTCTTCCTTTTGCAGGTTTGCTAAAGGAGCTGCTGAAATCTGACCATTTTGTATCTATTGTTATGAATAATGCAAAGACAGAGGAGGAGACTGAGAACACTGACTTTTTAGAAGGGGAAAATCCACTGCCACTTGTTCTCAAAAAGGTGATTGCTGAAGTAGTAGTGAATTGTTGGTACACATAAATAATTTGCTGGCCTGTAATGAACCTTTATCTAAGGCACTGTATATATAAAAAAGCAGAGTGTTCTGTTACCAACAGCAGAAGTGGAGGCTGCACTGAGAAATGGGGATACCTCTGTTGATCACCTTCTTGTTCATTCCTGCATCCTGGGATGGGGGAAATTTTACACCTGGCCTTAGCTGATCTTACTCATTTACACTTGAGGTCTGATACAGCACATGCAGCACCAGCATGACTAAGCCTGGGGGCAGAACTATTCTTACTCATGATCTACTCTGTTGTAGTTCTCACGTGCTTTTTTGAGTCTCTTTGGTTCAGTGTTTTATCTTACCTTAGCAGGTTTAATCTGTGAAATAAATGCCAAAAGAGAGACCTTAATTTATGTTTTAAATTTTAAAAAGTAGAACAAACTGTTTCCTACTCACAGCTGCATAGCTGACTTCCTTTCTCCTTTTGACTTTTGCTTCCCAACAGCTCTTGTTGACCAGAGATGAGATGTTACAGGCAGCAAGTTCTCACTGTATGGCTGCAGTGCTGGTTCACTCTCCTAGCAGATATGCTCCTGCTTTTATCCATGCAGATGTCCCAGGTGAACAAATGCAGTAGCATCTTATTGTTCATTCCCAAATATCAAAGCTGCCCCTGGCTGTTTGGTTTAGGAATCAGGCTGGCTCCATGAAATCCACTGGTGGCATAATGTGGTGGCCATTTTATACCAGGTGATTTTAGGAGTAGAAGGGGAGAGTATGTTTTCAGCTGAAAGTTTAGAAGCAGGTGTCACCAGGCAGAATGGAGTTTCCACTGAGAGAATTTGGCCAAGTACTTGAGATCAAGATCCTTCTTGCAAGACCTTAGATACAAGTTTAAGCAAACTGGGTTCCATCTCATTCCACTAAATATTGTAAGTTTGCTCAGATTTTGGTCTAGGATTTAGTTTTAGAATGCAGCTATGGGAGATGGTTTATTATTTCTCTCTAATCCCAAAAGACAGAAATACTTTCATGATATAAATTCTTTGGAAGATGTAGAAGTCACGAGGAAAAAAAGGTCACTGCATCTGTGATAAAGCTTGCTTTGTGGCTTTTCATTTGTGCCAAAGGCTAGATCCACAATTCAGCTCCTTCCTACTGAGTTAGTGCTGGGAAGATGCCTGCCCATGGGTCTCTGCTCTCCTCCAGTCACCTCTTTTTGAAGACTAGCATACCCCTGAGCATCTACTGTGTTCTCCATTCCTGCCATTTCATGGTACAGCCGTTCTCCCTGTGGCTGTTGCTATGTTTCCTCGTTTCCTCCTCCTTCCTCTGCTCTGTTCTAGCAGCAGCTGTGCCATGCTGTGAGCAGCCTGCTTCTTACCAGGGTGACCTTGTTTGTGTTTGTGTTTGCAGAGTTCCTCTTTGAGTGTCTCTTGTGCAAAAGTGAAATCCTCATCTGGTCAGTGTACTGCTGCCTGCTCCTCCTGACTGAAGAGCGCCTTTTCTTCTCCAAGTGTCACACTGTCTATGGTGAGTCATCAACCTTTCTGGCAGAGTGACTGCAGTAATTCTTGTGCCTCTAGCTGAATTCCAGCACTTTACACACAGTCACAATTTCCAGTCAGCATGGATAAAGGACTGAAAATAAGTACCTATCAGACATGTTTGTGATGTCCAACATAGCTTGAATTTATAGTGTCATTGTCCTAATGAGTTTCTGATGAGCACTAATTCATTATAATAACCAGTTATCATGATTGACACTCTCTGAGTTACTATTAAGTCTTTCTGTGAGTATGCCAAGAGTAGGTCTGGGAAGAATAGTTAAATTCTTTCTGTTCTTTGGGACTTGTCTCCAGCAGTGAAGGTTGAGGTATGTTGTGAGGGAGCTGAGTGAACACTCAACAGTTTTGGACAGTTGTTTCTGTCAGTAGCTCAGAAGAATAATTGTTCAAATCTTTCTTTCTTTTAAAAATTAATTTTGCTTCCATTCTGGAATCTGGAATGTTAAAAGCCTCTCTGTGACTTCTCTTGAACATGTACAGGCATTGAATCTCTGGTGAGGAGTCTCCAAGGTGTCCTGCTGCTGAACAATGTGGAGTTGCACAAACAAGGGCTCCTGCTCTTCACTGAAATACTGAAACGGTAAGGGAGTACCCTGTCAGGCTTGCAGGCAGTTTGGTACCCCAAAATGGAGACTGTGAGGCTTTTGCTTTTAAGATTTTCTTCCAAAACCAGATATCTACACACAAGAGTTTTTGTGTTTAAAAGGTGGTGCTGAACAATCTTATCTCCTTTATTCTTGGCGAAGAAGGGCCTGATGGTTGTTTCTGAACCTCCCAGCTTGTCCTGTTTGTGCTTACATCCACCACTAAATCTTCCTGCTTCCTTGCCAGTCAGGGAGGTGAAATCTCTTTTCAGCTGTAGACAGAGCAGGAGAGAAGGCCAGGAAGGTCCAGGCACATGTGAGCAGGCCAGCTCCTGCTAAGTGTGCCTCTGTGACCAAACAAAGCATGCAAATTCCATGGCCTCTGGTCTTCTATCATCATCTGAGCTAAATTCAAACTGCAAAAACAAATTCTAGGCTGAAATATTAATGTCTTCTGTCACTTTTTTCCTCTTGTTTTCTGCTAAAAAATAATATACACTGGCTTGTTTTTCTTCTGTGCTTCCTGTCTTGCCTTTATGATCTTGTTCCTATCCTGTCATGCTAGTGACAGAGTCTTGTTTTTGCCACTTAGATCCCCCAAGAGAGCCCCTGAGCAGAGTTTTGGAAATGTCATAGTCAATTTTGTAGCAAGTGGCAGGGTAAAAAGGAGAAGAAAAAGCAACAGTGCTAGAACAGTGTGGTGATGCCAGTGTGGGATCTGTCAAAAAGAGAACCCAGGATATGGGGAACACTAATTACAGTATTTATGCTTGTAAAACAAAGAGAACACTCTGTGCAGTTGCTGTAATTTTCTTGTACACCCGTTCTGTTTCTCTGAGCTTTGCCTTAGAAATCACATTTTATTTAAAGTTATCTCATAGTGGGGAAAGGGATCTTGTGCTAGAACCTCTTGTCTTGGTTTTAGCTTGCAGCTGGATTCTCTTGTGTAAGTGAGCCACACACATTCTGGTGAGGTCCATGCAGGACGTACTGCTCCCCTTGGCAGTATGTCAGGAGTGTTGGGTAGCTCTCCCTGGAGTGACCCTTGTCTCTCCCAGCATAATCAAAGTGGCAGGTGCAGTTTGGGGCCCAAAGATGAGAGGTTGCAGGAAGCTGCAAGAGTGCTGCCCTTCACACTTTCCCCCCAGGCCCCGAAGTTATCACAGTGCACCATCTTGAAAGTGGGTTTGTGCATCTTGAATGAGTCAGCAATACTCCTCCATCCTTTCTTCCCTGCATGAGTCAGTGAAGACTTTCTTTTCTTCCTGGTGTGTTTTACTTCAGAAGGTCAGTGATTAAAGAAAGGAAATACAGAGGATTAATAGAATTAATAGAATACAGATAATTAATAGAATTACCCAGCATGAGTAGAAGCAACTTGGAAGTTCAGTGCATCACTTGCATCACTCCTGATGCCTGAGTTCCACAAGTCCTTTTCTTTGCCGTGCCCACCTCACAGCTTTTTGTCACAGCAGAATGTGAGGTGGCTGCGAAGCTGGGTTCCATCCCACTGAGTGACTAAAAAGAGTGGTTCTCCCTCTGTTCCTTTTTTGCCATGTAACTGGGCTACTAGTGTAATTTCCACTGAAGTTCACTTTGCTTTCCCATTGGTGCATGAGAGCATGTGCTCCTGGCTTTCTTCAGTCAGACACGACTGTGAAAATTGAATAACAGGGAATAGTTTTGGCTCCCAAATCTGGCTCCTGTCATACTGTGCTGCTTTTCTTGCTTCACTTTGGAGGGACCCTCTGGCAGGCTGTTTGTGCCTCTTGTCTGCATGTAACTGCCTGTCTTCCCCCTGCCTTTCCAACTGTACCTGACTTGCCAGGAGCCAAATGAGCACAGTCTGCCATTTACACAGCTCTCTCCAGTAATGGGATTAGTGGCCTGTTGTCCCTCCATGCTCTCATGCTGAATGCTCAAAGGTGTTGGGCCACAGATGACCAAAATGCTCACTGTCGAGAAGGATTGTCAAAGCAATTGGATTGTGTTTATTTTCCTGTTTACTTTTCAAGTTTGTGAAGGTTCCTGCCCTGGCAGCATCTGGCATCAGGAGTGCAGTGAGAGAAGCTATTCTCATGGCATTATCCTCTAGGATGGTGATATTTGTTTGTATACTTAAAAATATAAGTTGCTAGATGAACTCACAAATGTCAGAGCAGATGGCCTGAACATAGAGTCCTAGGCACAGAGATCACTGTATTTTGCAAAGCTTGTTTTTCTTGTGCTTTTCATGACTGTGTTCTGGAGTAGTCACACAGCTATCCAGGCTGTGGATGTTTTACCATGGTAGTGCTTTAGACTGGCTAAAATTTCCTCTTTATAGCAAACCCTCTACCTGCTCAAGTGTGAGAAAACCTCCTTGAGAGCAGCTGACTCTCAATACTGAAAAAACATGGCTGCAATCTCATGGCTCAGCTGTCCATTTGCTGAAATGAGGGAAAGGCATTACAGTTACCTAACTCTGACAACATTCTCCTTGCTTATTTTGTTTTGTCTTCACAGGCAACCAGTGGAAATCAAATTGTTCACAAACCGAGGTGTATGTATAGAAGCCATTGATGTTTTGATGGAGACGGTGAACTGCCCAGTGCTGGAGGTGGCGGTGGAGGCTGTGAAAGCTGTGGCCGCTTTCCTGAGGTAGGCAGGAATGTATTTGCAGACTTTCCTTCAGATAGATGTGTTGATACCAACTTGGGCTTTGCAGTTCCCCTGTGGCTGTGTGGGTGAACGTGCTCTGCAGTGGGACTTGTGGCTGAGGCAGGCGTGGGTACAGCAGAGCCAGCTTCCCACCCACCTTGGGAAAGCTGCCAGAGCAATGAAGCTGTGGCAGGCAGCAAGTCATTGAAGCAAGGACCTAGTGTTCCAGGCAGGCTTGTACAGCAGCTGCTGTGGCTTTGTCACTCTGTGCCCCATCCAGATTGATAAGAATAATAAACATAAGACTCTGGACAGTCATGGGCTTCCTGACTGTAGTGGGAGCAGACAGAGCACTGAAGGTGTGTTTGGGCTTATGTGTGGGTGAAGGCACTATTCAGATACTGTGGCCTTACTGTGCTGTGCCGGAGAGAAGTGGCAGTGGCATATTTCCATCAGAAGAGCAGTTATTTCTGATGGTGTTGCCTTCCTAGTGGAATGTCCCCTGCAGGGACTGTGCATCTTGTCTTTGTCTTCACTTGTTAAGGAAGGACCATTTGAGCTCCCCTCCAGTCCCATATGAAGAACTGCAGAAGCTTCTGGAGGCAGTGCTGAAGCGATGTGCTGACCTTTCCCCACCACAGAGTAGTAAGAGGCATGCAGTAAGTCAAAAGCTGTTGCTTGTTGGTAGGACTGAGCAGGACAGGGATGATCTTCCTATGTTGATGTTTTATATATGTTCCGTCCCCTTGCTTGCATCCCCCGTGGCTGTTTGGTTCTCTGCTATTTCTTCTGATCCTCTTGCCTTGAGATGGTACCAGACTTTGAAGCGGATGAAGATGGATGCTGGTGAATGATATCCTTCTAAGTCAGTGAAGTTCTGTGGGGCACTACTTGAGCATGCTATTTTCTTTATGTGTCCAGTACTCCAAAGCCATTTGAACTTCTTCCCACCCTCACCTTGTAGGCTGCATTGGTCAATCTGTTTTTTCAGCAATGAACATTTCTTGTTCTACATTCAGATCAAGAGTGTCATCATATCTGCACTGTGATCCCTCAGCAAGGGAGTTGTTAGCCACTATTGGAACTATAAATCCTGTCCTGTTCCTGGCATCCGTAGTTAGCGTGGTGTGCTGTTCTCTTCTGAGAAGAGCCCCAGGTGCAGGTGGCTAATGAAAAGACAAGGGCTGAGCCTTCTTGCTGTAGGCTTAGAGCCATGTAGGTTTAGATTCCTTGCCAGTAGTGGGAAGAACACCTCAATACTCAAAGGAGTAGCAGAACTCCAAATTCATCATGAACTATTTTTAGACCCAAGTTCTGTGGTACCAGATATTGGCCTTCTCTGCCTGAAGAAGGCAGAAGTGCTTTCTGTCCCATAGGCAGATGTTGGCCAGTCAGTTTCCACACACACAGAGCTAGGTGTCCCTTTCAGAATTAGGAGCTTCACAGGAAGGAAATTAGCTAGTGAGGATATGCAGGCTATGTTTAAAGGGAGAAAAGGGGAAATGGTGATACCTCTGCCAAGGTGTCTCAGCATGGAATGGAGAAGGAGTTCAGAACTGCCAGGTACCAATGTGTAGCTGTGCCCTCCTCTGGTACTATGGAGAAGACCACCACAACAAGTTAAGGCTTTAAGGCAGATTTTGAGTTCCAAGTTGTTCCCACTTTGAGCAAATGATTAACTCTGACGTTTCAGTTGGCTTCAGGCTTAACTCAGTGGGATGCTGTGTGGGAACAAGAATTAGTACATGGATAGCTGCTTAAAACTCTGAGCCAAAGTAGAAGAACTTCCAGGATTTCATTGCTAAGCAAGGAGAAGAACTATTCTGTGTTGTCTGAAGAGTATTTGAAAGAAAGAAAATTTTAAAAATTACAAAGTTTTCTCAGAAGGATTTAAAGCTCCATTAGCTGAAATGCTTAAAACTCAGATTAGATCAAATCATGGTAATACAGGCTCTAAAGACAGGGCAGTGCAGAATTAATAGCTCTGTAACTCTGTCCTCCCTAGGAAGAGCACACAAGGTGTTTAACTCTGCCCTCTCTGGGGAAAGCGCAGTAGTAAAAAAAAAAGTTGTGTGAAGGAGTGAAGTGAAATCTGTTGTTCCTCCTGCTCCTGGTGTCAGAGGAGAAAGCTTTTTTCTTCTGAAAGTGGACGTAAGATTTTAAAGACTTCTCTCCTTTAACAGGGCGATCTCCTATTCTCAGTGTCTCAGAGTCACTCAGCAAACAGAAATCTTGGTAGAGTTCCTCAGAGACAGGGTCAGTTCTTGCTCAATACCCTGGAAAGTTTCAGAAATGCTTGCAGGTGAGGACAGGTCAGGAAGGTGAGTGGGTGGGTGGTGTGTGTCCATGTCTGTCCATTCTTCTGTCCTTGCGACTATGTTCCTTCACCCAGCCCCACCACAGAAATATCACAGGTGAATTCAGTACATAGCATTGGTCAGTGAAACAGCAGAGTTAGGGGTATGTATTAATAGTGAAAATTTTTGTGACACCTGAATATGTCTCACATGAAATTTGCCTGGGACCTATCAGTTTATTTCATGTCTTTGGGCTTTGAGGGACTGCTTGAAAATTCACCAAAACTGCTGATAATGTAAGAACTATTGGAAGGTATGTGTGAAAACAGATTCCTATGCTATGTGGTTTCACTGCCAGAGGGGATTAACCATTTAACAAATGTATATCTTCTCCAGATGCTGGCCTTGGATTTGCTTGTGTCTGTGACCTGTTCTGGAAGTGGGTTTATAGGCACCAACTTTACCTCTTTTGCTGGATCAGAGCTATTTGGCACCCTTAGCTGCACATCAGACAGTGGTAGATGAGTTTGAGTATGAATCAGGATCAGCTTTTAGGGTGGTCTGGCCAAATTAGTTTTTGCCTTGCATCACTTGCTTTGGCTGAGATAATTCAGTCAGAATCAGACATGCCTTTCTGCACTGACCCAGAGTCCTGGGGTCATGTTAGAGGGCACTTGGGTTCTGTCATGGATTTTATATCAGCTAAATGGTCCCTTCGCTGATTTTCACAAGGTTTCCTGTATTGTGCATCAGGCATTCTGGTGTGGCTGAAAACCAGTCTTGCCACACCAGAGCTTCCCACAGCACATGCTTTCTTCACAGAAACTAAGTCTTCCTTTCCCAATGTGTACTGTTGTGCAACCTTGATGACTTTTAATAGCTTCACTCAAGAGGTAACTGAGTGTGATTGCCAGATTCCTCTGTTTCCAGCCCATTGGGTGTTTGTGGGTCCTTTATGGTGAAAATTGTGATTAAAATGTAGTATCTCCTGGCTTCCTTTACAGAGTGAGGAGATTTCCTCTTTCCTTTGTTATCCACTGTGTGTTTGTAGGTTAGCAGTGGAATTCCAGGGTGACTTCATGGCCCAGGAGAATGCTTTCACTGCCCCCAACTCTGAGAGCAAAGACACACTAAGCAACTTCTCTGAGTTCCTGTTGAGGATTTGTGACAGCCTCTGCATCCCTATGGTCATGGTAGGATTTCTTTTGAACTTGGTCTGTTCTGTGGGTACCTGGAAAGGTGCTTTCAAGCACCAAGAGTGGGTTGCACAAATGTTTTTTTGGGGAAGAGGGCATGTCAAGTAAACCGAGAACAACTGTGGCATTTGCCACTTTTCCACAGCCAAATATGGAATTACATAGTTCATGCAAAAGGTAGTGTATGCCCTCAGAGGGTGCAGAAATTCATAAAGTTTTCATGTGGATGTCAGTGTCTTTCTTCAGACTGTGCAATCCCATAGCCTACCTACCATGCTGTGGGAGCCAATGCAGCTCCAGATGTGTCAGAAAATGAAGCATGCCTAAATTGTTGTTTCCCCTTCTGCCACAAGTTTCAAAACTTGCCTGTGTCCCAGACAGCTGCCATGGTTTGCACCTGCAATTTCATTTCTATGCTTCTTCCCAGAATGTACTGATGAGGCTGCCCAGTCTGCATGGGCAGTATTAAGCGTTGTGCCTCAGTAAGGCCTGTGAGATGATTTAAAAAGTAGCTGTGGAGACTCATGAGTGCTTTAGTGCTCCATACAGGCCAGTCCCTAAGACATTTCAAGCAGAATTGTCAGAACAATGGGACTTCTGTTGTGGTTCCTAACATTTAGTAAAGTTTGCTTGTGCTTTGTGACAGGTACAGGTGTATGGATTCTTGCAGTTGTTAGGAGCTTGGAGATGTTTTGGTTGGTGTTTTGTTAACCAATCTCTTGGTAGGCAGTTGCAGTGGCACTGCTGTTCTCCTCCCTGACAGGAGGGTGCAGTGCATGTCCAGTTTGGCAAAGCTGGAGTCAGTGTGCTGTTTCTTGCTCACTGAACTTGGGTAAAAATTAATGGACTGTGAGAAAATTGTCCAGTGACCTTCAGCAACAGTGAGTTGAGTCATTCTGTTCTAAACAGTTCAGGGCTGGATTCTGTAGGGAGCTCAAATGCCTGTGTTTGCCACTGCTCAGTGCAACACTGAAGCACAGGTGTTAAGTGTTGCTGAGGTCAGCTGCACTTAAACATATGTCCTATGTTGTACAGGAGAATTAGCCATCTGACCTGTAAGAGCAGTGACTTCCAGGGCAATGTGGGCAGTAGTGACAGTCACTGTGCATTATGGACTAACTGGTTGCCTGCTGGAATCCAGGAGAAGTTTCTTGTCTGGTGGGATGTCTGGCAGAGGTACCAGCACAGCTCATAGCGCTGGCAGGGGGAGTGTTGGTTGCGTTCAAAGTGCTCTGTGAGCCTGCTCTGCTGCCAGGCATTTTGCTAAAAGAACTGCTACCCGATTTGTTTGGATTTAGAAACCTGACTTTCTGGGCAGGCAGGAGGCTGGAAGGAAGCTGCCTTCAGTGTTTATAGCATCTTGTGCACCTGATGTATTCATCTTTCCACAGAGCTATCTGGAAAGGGCTGTCAGCCCATCAGTGACGGAGGTTTTCATCTCAACACTCACGACCCTCTTTACAGTGGTGCCAAGCATGCGGAATAAGTTCTCCAAGAAGCTGGGTATGAGGGTATTGTGGGATCATGTTCTCTGT
>VYZP01036039.1:0-43381 GCA_013400635.1 Hypocryptadius cinnamomeus
TTTTTTTGTTGGTTGGCTTGTTGGTTTGGTTTTTAAATCTGCCTTTTGGTTACTTTTCATCTAGCAAAGGAGCTACTAGAAAGCTACAGGTTAGTTGGCAATCAAGACAGTTTTAGTCAACATTGCAGATGACATTAAGCAGCTGATTGTGTAGGATATTGTTTACTTTATTCCATTCTACTTCTGGTAGCTGGCTTTCTTTGCAGTCTAGTCTCTTATCCATGCAATACTGGTAAGAAAATAATACAATCAGCTGCTTTTGATTCACTATGGAAAGGATTTTAAATCTCCACTTCAGATAAGCTTTTTACTCAGCAGGGTGTCTTGGCTGACTCTTTCATTGTGCCTACCAGGTTTGTGTGTAATTCAGATAAGTTTAGAAGGATGCTTGAGTGGTTGTTGCTGAACATATTTCTTTGTATTGTGCAGGAGTCTCTGTGCTTGTGCCGAGTAAATGTTGACTGTTAGTACTTTATGCTGATTTCAGCAACTTGCATTGTGTCCACACAATAGGCCACTGATAAGTGTCACTTATGCACTCCCTGCTTATGACTGCCCTACTGTAAGATATTTTGAGCAAATAATTTGTGCTGTTACAGTGATGCACACTGCAAAATGGTTATGAAAGCAGTTGTTCATTTAAAATGTGATTGTTACCCTGACTTCGTTCTTACTTTGAACAGTGAGGGTGTTCTTGTGTACCATGCTGAGATTTATACCAGATGAAAACCATCTCTTACAGTAACATAAAGCATTTTACCTTAAGCATACTTAAAATGTTAGTACATGTCTAGACACACTGATGACTAAATTACTAATGCTTCTCAGAGAAACAGCAAAAGAATTTATCAGTAAAGGGAGATGTTTGTGTATCAGAAAATGTCTGTTGTTTCTAGTTCCAGTAGTTTATGTTCTGTTCAGTTACCTTCATTTCAGAGCAGGGTCTTGTCATTTGCCTGCAGCCTAAGCAGTCATTCTATAGTTTGACATCTAGGTATGTCTCATCTCTCTTAAGATGCACATTTTGAATCTGATTTAAATTACTTCTTTTGGGAATGTCATGTTTGAAAGCAACACAAAAAGATCAGCAGTAAAGCAAGCAATACTAAAAAGCACTGTGGCAAATTATGCAAAAATATTCAATTTAAAAGCCGTGTTTTTTCCTTGCTATTTCTGATTTGTTTCTCAGGAGGTAGAGGGGATAGTCTAGATGGAAAAATTATAATAAAGTTTTTTGTTTTCTTTAAGTCTTTTGTCACATTATAAGCTTACATGGTTTTTCCTGGAAAACTGTTTTTCTTATTCTGTTACTAGAGAGTGGATAGTAAGAAGTTTCAATGAATTCCAGAAAAAAAGAGAAGTTCAAAGAATGAAGAACAACTACAAAATACTTTGGAAACAATTTTTTTCTTTTTATTTTTCCTGATGTATAGAGCCTGGAACATGTTGATTCAAAATGAATGCATCATAGACTTCAGGTTCAAAATAACCTAGACAATTGTAATAATGATTCTGTAAAGTAAATGTGAAGTTCCTAGAACTGAGACAGTAAGGAATATCAGAATTTCAGGACATGAAATATATAGCATAAACATCCCCTGTAATCCCATCAGAAAAGCACCTTGAGAATCACTGTAAGTTAATCAAAATGTGGGGAACTGAATCATGTTGAGTCCATACCAGTTAACATTCCTCAAAATGTCTACCTTGTATACATAAGCAAACTTAAGCATTTTTTGCTCACTCCTTAATTTTACCCCTACTGGCACTTCACTCTTCCCACTCTTAGAACAACATGTATGTCCATAGTCTGTTCTGCACTCGTTACTTCTGTGGAATTGTTCATTTGAAATGAGTCCACTTTTATTGGTAGGAGAAGAACAATGTTATGGCTGCCTTTTGGCTTTTTCGTATTGTAATAAGGAAGACAATTATGTGTAATCTAAAAATAAAAAAGACATTTTTCATATATTTTTATCCATGTTCAAGAAAATATAGTTTAGGCAACAACTCCGCATTGCCTGCCAATGCTTCTTTGTTCTAGAAAATTCCTCTGCTTCCTGGTAGTATCAATGCCAGCACACATTTAACCTCAGTCTCCAGTAGAGTTTCAAGGTATTGAAAAGAGGTTTTGGGTTGTTTTCCAGAAATCTCTGAAGATTTGCACACAGGAACATTTAACTCGGTTAATAGTTCTAATCTTGGGGCATTTGGGGATACAGTGGAAGCAGACTCCTGGTATGCTGCCTGCTGGTCCTTGCTGCACCCTGAGTCATCCCTTCCCTTTGACTTTTTAAAAACATTAAGTTGCTGCATTGAGGCAGAAGAGGAACATTGCATCAGAAACCAAATACTAAACTACAATCCTTGCATCATTGTTTATTTAAGATTAACAAGTTGAAAAGCAAAAATAGAATTTTAAAAACTTAATCCCTGTGAACTTTCACACGACAACATTTGTAACTTGCCTGTCTTTTCCTTTCCTATGGCTTTGCAGGTTGTCCCAGATAGCACTGATCCTGAATTTCACATGCATAGGCCAGAGCAGGCAAGCAGTTATGGGAGATAATCACAGTCAGAAGGGAGAAAGCAACTTTCTCTGTTAGTGCATGAAAAATAGATACTTAAAAATATTATTTTTAAATGTAGTTTATTTTAGATATTTATGGGCAGTACATGAATATGGCCAGGGAAGACTTTTAAGTTGCCATTGATTGCATTTTAGTGTTCTTGTGAGTACATCAAATGATTACCTATCTCCATATCTTTACTGATGTGTTTCAGAAGGTGAAGAATGGAAGGTTATAAAAGGGAAATTTCTAGCCATCAATGCAGTAAATATGAGCTGTGCCTGTCCACGAAGTCCAAAAGGTCTTTCACCAGCAGCTCATTTGGCAGATGGTTCAGCAGACCTCATTCTAGTTCGGAAATGCTCCAGATTCGATTTTCTACGGTATCTTGTCAGACACACAAACCAAGATGATCAGGTATGTATTCCTTTTTACAGTGTCCATCAAAGGTATAAATATTGGTATTCTTACAGGACAATAATAATATCTATAAAGGAGATTTGTTGGGGGTTTTTTTAAATTTATGCATTTTGCATGATGCAATCTCAGCATGTGTATCATGGGAAAAAAAAGCAGCTCAAAACGTTTTACCAAAATCAACTCCTTGGGCGTAGCATTTTAACAAAATTCCACTTTTGCCATCTGAATTCAGTTTTGTAACATTTTTCTTGTATTTGCTGTTTGAACAATATTTAAAGTTATTTTGTCACAACTGTGCCCTCATGTAGTTGTCATGAAAAACTGCTCACGGCATGAAAAACTACTCACAGCATGAATAGCTGAGGTAGATGTGGTGAAGAATAATAAATCACTTTTGAGAACTGTATAAAAATGTGGCTTAGAATTAAGTTACCAGAACTGCAGTTTGATTGTAAACTGCAGGCTTTTAGCAGTATTTTACTACATATTAGTGACCAGGTTAGGCTTTATGCATTCAGCTTGAAAATTATTTCTTGCATGTGTTGTAGCTGTCAGGCAGGAAGATTCATCACTGCTTTGGATCTCTTGAAACTGTAATATCTCTTGAAACTGTGCTATGACTGTGACTACACATATTTAATATTTGTCACAGCCTGATATTATTAACATCTTTTGGAAATCACCTGAACAATGGACTAATGTCATATCTAGTGCATAAAAGCAATAAAAAATTGCTTTTATCCCATTTCTCTCTGGGATATGCTGGTTTTACAGTGGAGATTAAATGCAAGGTTGTACATATGTCCTTATCTCAGGTTAGTGTCCACCATAAAAACCCTTCTTGGGAGGCCCTTCTTGAAAACTTAAGGAAATGTGGAAAAAAAATAAATAAAAGGGTGACTGTACACCAGTACAGATTGGTTTTCACATTTGCTTCCCTGTCGTCCCCTTCCTGTAGACACACACAGACATACTCCATGGCCTTTGCTAAATGAGCTGTCTGTATTCCATACATCTTGCTGAATAGTCACCTCTGTATCTGTTGCTTTCAGAACTGGTGGGGGCATCCTCTAATTTATTGTCCCTTCAATTAATGATGCCAGTTTTAAAGCATTTGTTCAATATTGTAATGTAAATCTGCAGCCTGGGTTTTAAGAGCAGTCTTCTAAGTGACCTGCTTTGTCTAGCTGAATTAACTAATTAAAATTATTTTTATTTTTTTTAATGTAATGGAAAGGGTGTTCCCTAGGTGGGAACACCCAGGTGTGTCCCCTGAAGGGGGCAGGTTTAACATTATCCCTTGTAAGACTGTGGATCTTTTGCATCATGTGCAGTGCTCTGGTGCAGGGTCTGGGGGACCTTTGATGGGCCATGACACCCCCTCTGTTGTCCCTCATGTGGACATCCCTTGGATGTGCCTTTCCAGGGTGAAGGGCCCCTGGAGCTCCTCTGCACAGCAGAGAGTGGGCATTCACTGCCTCTGACCAGAGGCTTTTTCACCACACACCCAGATCCTCTCCTCCTCCCCGCCTTGATGTGTGGGTCTGGTGAGCCTGGCAGCTGATAGCCCAGGGCTGTGGTCTCCACCCCGAAGATGCTGGGCTTAATCCTCCTGTGAATCTATTCCCCAGCCCAGACCTGAGTCTCTTATCTCCATCAGCTTGCAGTCCAGGGCCTCAGTCAGGAGGTGAATTCAGGGTGGGATGGTCTTCCATGCAGCTTTTGTTGCACAATTTTGCTATAATAGGCACTATACAGTGACTATTGAGAAGTAGTTTCATTTTGGCTTTACTTGTTTTGACTTGTGCAGTTTTTCAAAAGCAAATATCACTTTATACCTCAGGTAAGCTTCTCTAGAAAATTGGAGTGGACAAACTTTCCTGGAGTGCAAAATGCTGCATGCTGAGTAGCTTTACACATCAAATGTACTTAATTACAATTTGCCTCTTTTTTTTTTTCTTTCTTTTTTTTTTGTAGTTTGACTTTCCATTTGTAGCTGTTTATCGGGTTAAGTATTTTCAGTTTACATCAAAGCTTTCAGAAGACAACGAAAGCAATGTCATGGACATTGGAAAGAAACGTTTTGGCCAGTTCTGCAGAGATCATCCAGCCTGTTGCTGCAATATTGTTAATAGCACCTGGAATTGTGATGGAGAAACTCTGGATAGTTCAGCAATTGAAGTGAGGTAAGCTTCAATTTTTCTGTCTATATAGCAGAACACATTAAGACTTCTCATTGATTTTAAAGATGCTTATAAAGACATCTCAAAAAATGCCTGTGCATTGCAAATTTGAGTCTTCCGATAATAAAGCTAAATATTTTTGTTACCATTTTGAATCCTTTCCAGAGAATATCACAGCCATGTATGTTTAAATGATCACTCTGAGTGAGATGGATGGCCCTATCTTTAAAGCCATACTTACTTCTTAGAGCTGTTATTATGTGTTTAAAATGCTGAAAGTGAAGATGGTGTTGGAAGAATTCTTTTTAAATGTGTCATTACTCTGAGCAATAGCTTTTCCTATTTGCTTAAGTAAACATCTTTGCCTCACAGAAATACTGGGTATGTCCCATAGTTTGTGCACAGTCTTAAGCACAGTCTTATCTCCAGTCTTCACATATGAGAAGGAATTTTGCAGTTGCGCAAATAATTACATTAGAAAAGAAGTTTGTGAAATTTGAAAGGGTTTTTTGGTTAGTTGTTTGTTGTTGTTGTTTGGATTAGTTTTGGTTCCTTGTTTTGTTTGTTGTTTTTAGAACAAAGGGAACAAAACCCATAATATTTACATATAAGTATGTTGCATTAAATATAATCCCTTAGCAGTCCAACGGTGAGTTTTATAAATGCTATGTATTGTACAAGATTGACTCATCTAGGTGCCCATAGAAATTCTTGTGTGGACAAAGGGCATAAAAGAGGATATATCCAGCAGTCTTAGCAGGGAAGGATTGTAAGTAAAATGAGGGCATGGTTTCTGTAGTCAGGAGTAAGAAACTTTGTCCAGCTGTTTGAAATTAATGGATTATTGCAGTTAAATTGCTACAATTAAATATGTGGTACCCATTTATTTCTTACTAATTTTTATATTTTTCAGGGTTCACTGCCAGTTAATGAAACTGTTTGCAAGGGGAATTGAGGAAGACTGTAAAGATGAAGCTGCCCACAGCCAGAGTAGCATTGAACAATTACTATAGACATTGTTCCTCCAATGGGGAGAAGAAAAAATAAAAGCTCAAGGAAATTGAGTAAATATGCATTTTAGTCAAATTGACAAGTATTTTAAACTTCTAGGTTTTTTTTTTTATGCTTCACTATAATTTTAGACATCTTACTGTATTGTGTCATTTTTAAAGAAAACCGTTGTAATCATTAAAATATATATTGGAGCAATGTAATCTGTTATGTTAGAAAAGATGGGATTGGCCCATATCTGTGTATTCATGATGACTGATAAATTCTCTTTGCTTTTCTAGAGAGCTAATTTAGTAGTTGTGTTGCAATAATATCTAAATGTTATGAAACATTGGACTTCCCACTGGCACCAAGATAAGACATTTTCAGTGTCTGAGAAGATGTTTTCTGCTGGGAGTGTTATGTAATTGTGTGTGGCTTAAATGCTGGACAACAGTGTTGTCATGTGCTTTTTTTTTTTTTTAATTAAAATATTTCATGTTGTAATTCTGACAATACCTTGCAACTTATCAATGCAATTCAAACACACATTCCTGGCTTTAAGTAATAACAGTAATAGTGTACAGGTATTTGAAAAATAAAAGCACAACTATATACAGGTCACACCTCATCCTATATATTCTGTCTTTGAAGGTTTCCTTGCATCATGCTTTTTGGGATAATAAAAGGTTTTATGACTGTTTGGATGATACCAAATACCACACAGTGCAACTGAAAAGTCTTGCAAGCAAATTGCAGAAGTACTTGTATAATATCAGGAAGGCAAAGGAAAGGAAAATATAAATAAGTTCTCAAACACCAGCAAGTTTTAGGTTTTAATAATATCTGATATTAACATATTAAAAGCTTCCCTCTTCACAATTCTCTGGACATTCTACTCCATGTGTTAAAATGTCTTTGCAAAATAAGATGTTGAAGTGTTAAGTTTAGAAATATGATTTGATGATCGAAAATCCTTAAAATAATTTAACTAAATATGAAACAAAATAATTTGCTTTGTGAAGCCAAGGGAAGAAACTGGCATCTGACAAATCATGAATTCACTGTGCTGATTTGTTTTTATAACAAAAAACATTCGACTGTCATATAGAGCTATGGAATGATTATTTTAAGTTGTATATAGTTTTATTTAGTGTATTGTGGCACATACATGTTTTGTGTCCAGGGTTGGGGCTAAATTTTGCTCTTCTTGTACAGACTTATTCCTGTTTGAGGACAGAAGTTAGGCCCTGTTCTATTCTATCTTTTTTTAAGTGTTTCTTTAAGTTCAAAGTTATCTTTAAAACTGACTTCATCTGAGGTATTTTTGCATCCAAACAGCTGATGATTCTGTATTCATGTATATTTATTGATACTTCTGTCATCCAGCTTGTCTTAGTTTCATGTCTCTCATATATGTGGTCAGTGTAAGCCATGGTGATTGGTCATTTCATTACTGAAGCACTTGAATATTGTTATAAATGGCAGGTTATTTTTTTTTTCTATTGAAGTTATTTACATTCCAGTTTTGTGTATTATCAAAATTGTGTTCTATATCTTTGCTACAAAGTATTATTCATATTGGTCTATATGAAAAAAGCATTTGCAAATTATATTTGCCTCCAGTACAATCATACAAAGTTTAGGATTTTTACTTTGTTATATAGTATTTCAGGAAAATACTTGAATACTTTTTCCAAAACTACTGCTCTTTGCTTTCCTTATTAATGCAATGAGTTCAAATGTTGATTCATCCAGTGTTTTTCTGACACTTCTGACACAGGTGTTACATATACTGTATTTTTAAAGCCATGTTTAATAAGTGAAATTGTACTTTTGAACTAACATCCCATTGAAAATGAAATTATGCGGTTTTACAAATGTGAATATATTTTGAAAGTGTCATTTGTTAAAAAATGTCTATAGTTATTGTGGTTAATCCATGAATATTGTGAGTGTACCCAGACTTTGAAGTTACAGTAATTCTTGTGCAGGAGGTAATGGTGCACACTCAGCTTTCCAGCAGTGAGGGAGGCATTGCAGCTATCCAGAGCACATTCTCATCAGTGAGAACTGGAATAAATACTAGCCAGCTCTTTCCATTAGTTTACTGACAAGTCATGAGACCCCTACTTGAAAAATGGAGACTTAATCTCATAGTGAATATATATTGAAATGCTTTGAATATTTGAGTATCTGCAACTGAATGCCTGGTGTTTCCAAAGAAAGCCACAGTGAAGGTCTCCTTTCTGAGAAAAAGCCACCAGAAAAGGATGAAAGATTATTGTATAGTATGGTAAGGAAGTGTGAAGTAAATAATAAAGGTATTGCAACATAATAAAATTTAAAGGTCATAGGTAATAGAAAAGCTGCATAGTTGCATTTGAATAATTCTATTTGTAGCATATTGAAGTAGCAAAGCACCATATGTGAGTGATATGACATGTCCAGTTTATTTTTAAGAGAGCTGTGTAAGTAATGTCTTCTTACATTTTAATTCTAGGAATTTTTTTCTCCGAATGTAATCTTAGTATGGAAATTATGTCTATGAAAACCAGCTTTGATTTTTCTTTTTTCCCAATCTTGCTGGCTTCAAGATTAGAAAATGTGTTCTGTTTTATGACGCTAGGGCATTTCATTAAAGAAATAAAACTGCGTTGTACAACAGCACATTGGCGTTCTTCTTTTCACAACTTGATTTGAAAAAAAATCTCACTTTGACAGAATTCTGGCAGTAGTATGCTTAATGTAACCACTGTGAGCAGATCAAACAAAGAGAAGATCAAACAGTGAAGCAATTCATAACCTTCCAGTTGGGTTGACGACAGCTTTGTGGCAAGTGTGAGTGTGAACAAACACTGAGAGTAGAGGAAAGCAGCTAGTGAAGCTGGACTTAGGCTAATACTAAGCAACTCTACAGGGATAAACTGAATATGAAACTTACTACAATGCAGGTATTTAGAGTTGTAATTAATGTGGAAGTAAAAGAAACTGCTGTTCTAAGAAGTGTAAATATGTATTATACTATAAATAGTGTGGTAAACGGAGGATCCAGAGTTTTGTTGCAGTAATTGCTACAGATGAAGTATGTATTCTAAGAAGTAAAACATGTTCATTGTAGATAAACTGGGCACAGAAGGAAAACATGTTTTTCAGCACTGCTTTTGAAGTGTATTGTTTGTGTGGCAAGGCTTTGGTAGCTGGGGGTTGCAGGGTTGACTTCTGGAAGAAGGCAGCAGAGGATGCCCCCGTGTCAGACAGTCATTTCCTCAGCCAGCTCCAAGATGGACCTGCCCCTGGGCAAAGCTGAGCTCATGGGATGGCATTGCTAAGAACTTCTGTGATAAATAACAAAGGGTAAATAAGTGCTGCTCAACAGCTGTGAAAGGAGTGAGTGGAAAATAAACATCCTGCAGACACTTAAGGTCAGTGAAGAAGGGGGAGGAGGTGCTGCAGGCACCAGATGAGATTGCCCTGCAGCATGTGGAGGACCTCACACTGGGGCAGGTGGATGTGCCCCCAGAAAAGCTGCAACTCGTGGAGAGCCCATGCTGGAGCAAGTTTCTTGGCAGGGGCTGCAGACATGGAGAGGAGCACATACATGAGCAGGTATTTTTCACAGGAACTGTGGCCCATGGGGGATGCTTTTCTCCTCAGGAAGGAGGAAGAAGTAAGAAAGTGTTGAATTCACTAGAACCCCCACTTCTCCATCTGCCTGCACTGCTCAAGGCAGGGGGATGAGGTAGAAGAGTCAGATGTAAAGTTGAGCATAGGAATGAAGCAGAGGGAGGAGAGGAGGTGGTGCATTTAGGTTTGGGTTTCTGTCTTACTCCAGTATTAATTGGCAATAAATTATATTAATTTTCCTCAAGATGACTTGTTTTGCCCCTGACTGTAATTGCTGAGGGGCCTCCCTCTCCTTAGCTTGACCCCTAAGCTATTCAATCGTTCTTTACCCTGTCCTGAGGAGGATGATCTAGAATCAGAAATTTTTCTTGCAAGAAATATGTCCTGCAATGCCAGTATTAGAATAATAGCATCTTAGAACCATTTAGATTGGAAAAGACCTTTAATACCATAAAGCCCAATCCTTAAACCAGCACTGCCAAGACCACCACTAAACAGTGTCCCTAAGGGCCACATCTGCAAATCTTTTAACTACCTCCACGGATGCTGTCTCAGCCACTTCCCTGGACAGCCTGTTCCAATGCTTTATAATCCTTTCCACGAAAATGCTTTTCCTAATACTGGGTCTAAACCTCCTCTGACACAACTTCATAGGAACTTGGATTGGAAGGGACTTTAAAGGTCAACTTGAGTCTAAAGCTCATATTGGCCTCAACTTGAGGCCATTTCCTCTATTTCCTCTTGTTCTATTGCTTTTACACAGAAAAGGAGGCTGACCCCACCTGGCTACTACTCTTTTCAGTCAGTTGTAGAGTGTAATAAGGTCCCCCCTGAGCTTCCTTTTCTCAAGAATAAACACCCCCAGCTCCCTCAGCAGCTCCTCACCAGACTTGCCCTCCAGACATGTCCCCCAGCTCTGTTGCTGTTCTCTGGACATGATCCAGCACCTCTTCTAATGAGGGGCCCAGAACTGAACACAGGATTCACTTCCCTAGAACTCCTGCCTGAATCTCCATGAAGTAAATGAGTAATAGGAGTTCATCATTTTTATTGTCATTAGTGACATTGTTCTTATTGCAACTTTTCAACGGAGAGTTAAGTAATTTAATGGATTCTAACTGGTGTTTAAGTTGCAGTAAATGAGTTCTGTCCATAATGAAGGGACAGTCTTCCCAGACTTCTCTTACCCACTTTCATGATCTACATCTCTCAAAGGCTTATGCATATTCTTAATTAATACATGACTAGTTCAATTAATTAGAAGGGGTGAGGCATTTATTCTTCAGTCATGCCTTTCAAATACACTGCAATGAGAGGATTAACTATTTTTTTAGTCAATTTCCTGCTGTTGAGAAATTATTTCTAATATGTACCTACCAAAATTGCCAATGAGTTGTCTTCAAAAAATGTTAGCTCCTTTGTGATTCTTGCATGTCTGAAAAGATGATTTGCTCTTGTTGGTAGCTATTTTACCTGAGGTGCAATTTTCTGGATTATTTTTTAGAAATCCTCCAGCAACAAAATTAACAGGTTTTTAATCTTTTTTTCAATATTTCAATAGTGTAGGACAGGAAAAATATAAGTGGAAAAATAATTATAAAGGAAAAACACTGAACAAATAACAGAAGTGTTGCAAATTTAAAAATCCATGAAGACTAAATTCTGGAAAGGATGAAAGAGCAACTGCAAAATAAATATTAAAAAGAAAAATAAAAGAAAAAATAAAATACAGATTTTTTTTTCCATTTTTCTGCTGGAAAGCTTTGCCTGGGTATGTGTACTGTAACTGCACAATAAAGCTAGCACTAAAGGTTTGAGTAGATTGCTAGAGGTTGACTATTTACAACTGGTAGAGAGAATAAAAGCTTCATCACTGTTATGAAGACATATTTCTAAAAAAATTCTGTGTCACTCTCTGTATTTTCACTCACAAATTTTGCCATAACAGAAGCTCATCTAGAAGAGCTGCTAAAGGAGAACTGTAAAAGCAGTTTCATGGTTTCCTGTAGCAATGTGAAAGATTCTGAAATGACTGTTCAATTTAATCTCCCAAATATTGTTTTTCATGTTAATGAAAAAAAATAGCAGCTGTATTTTAGGAAAGGGGAGTTTGGACAACAAGAAGAAATGCTAGGTTAGTGTTTCAATGCTGCTGAGGTCAAAGTGGTGGGATAGCAACTCACCCCAGCTAAGGGTCTGTCCCATAGATCTTGTAATATCAAGGGAAGTCCCCACAGAAAATGCTTCCCTGCAGAAATACCTGTGCAGTTCCTAGAACGTGTTTGTGTAATCTGTTCTGAGCTTTCAGTGATGGATATTCAGCAAAGCAGATTAGCTATCAAAACAGATTTCTTAAGGACTTTTAGTTAGAAACTTGGTCACTCACTTAGCTGAATCTCTCTTGCTGTATTTTCATGTGGGCACAGAGAGCAGCTTGTTGCCTTTGGGGAATTCACTCCTTGGGCTATTCTCTTGCCTCTCAGTCTCTCTGTTCTTTGCCTAAACAGTATTACTATTCAGACAGAGAAGGAAAAACCCTACAATAGTCAAGTACTTATTGATACAAGAAACCACTTGAAGCTGATTTTTGTTTATCACCAAAGAAGGGGCTCTGCAGCAGAGAGCTGGTATTGACAGGGTTGCTCTGGAATGAGTAGCTGCATAAAGTCTTCAATCAAATCAGATTCTGTTTAGTACCTAGATCCCATGTTTTCACAGAATGCTGTTTAAAGCTCTGATGGATGCATTTAAGGTAGACATTTCCCCTCAGCAATACCTATCAGATAAACAACTACTCTGAGGATTACTCTGCTGGTAGATGCTGCCCTGCCCCTAGACCAAAGAACAACCCAATAAGTAGCTCTCAGATAGTTGGAGCCTCCCATTTCCATTGTGTCTCGCAGTGTTTGAACTTTCTATGGAAAACAGGCAAAACCTGAACACCTGGCTGTTGGTGTGGTTGTAATTTTCTAGTAAAGACTTTCAGAAAATCCTCAACACATTGGTAGTAGGGTTGGGAAAGAGTAAATATAGGCGTATTCTTTCACTAGAACGGCAGATAGTACTATTTGTTCTCCTCTGTGTGCAGGCAAAGCTTTGAGCCAACAGAATTTGTATTTTTTGCTGCATTAAAGAGTTTACAGGCTCAGTGGAGGAAAGTGAGGTGGGGAAGAAGCACAAGGTTGCTACTTCCTGTGCTCAGGTAGTCCATCCTGAAGCTTTTGTGGTGGGAACACCAGGCACTAATGCATGGACCAGTGCAGAAGAGGGATGCAGTGAGCAGGAATATCCAAAGATCACTGGCTGTGCAGACTTGGCAGTCCAAACTCACCCACAGTAAATAAAGCATTGCACCATACCTGTGTCAATTGCTGAGGTTTGGAACTGAAGGCCATTGCTGTCTGCCCTGCCTTCATTTCCTGGAGGAAATTTCACTGGTTTGGGATAAATCTGTCCTGTAATACTGCTATGGGAAAGCACAGCAGGAACTTATTAGCAAAAGTGACTCTGTTCAGTGTTTTCTCTAGAGATAAAACAGAGGAAAAAGGAGGCCAAGAAAGGGTTTTTGATTCACACTGCCCTTACTGAAGTAACCCAACACAGTGCACCTCACATTGCACATGCAAGGGGCGTGGGAGGCTGTGGCTGCTTACATTGGTTTCTACCAGGAGTTCTGGTTTCTGCCTTCCAACAAAGCTACTGAGATACCAGAATTCTGTTCTCCACTTGGCATGAGCAGTGGTAAAGGGAGTGAATGTTATTCCCATTTAAAGACACAAATAGTTGTATTTGAATTCTCTTCAGTTCCAGGACACCGCATACATCCTACAGTAGTGACAGCCAGAGCTTCCTGTGGAGTGGAAAATGCCTTCCTATGCTATTAATGCAAGGTATCAGTGGAAAGAGCTACAGTTACTGCAATTTTAGTGTTTTTCATGAAGCCACTCAGGTGGAAATGCCATCTCTGCTATATTTAGAAAGACTGGGCAACTCACATTGGGCCATAATGACCCCTGCTGTGCCCTTTCTATTGACATCTACTGATGCCTTAGACAATACCAACAGGCTGTGGGCCATGTGAAGGTGTAACCAGCTGACATCCATCACGAAATGAGGTGGGTATTATCTTTGAGTTGGGGCTCAGACATTTTAGCAGAAGAGTGCATATTGTTGATAACAATGCAGTTGTTGTCTTTCATACACATCGAAATGTGTGCTGGGAAACCAGGAGGAAGAGGTGGGTATTTCCATGGCTGGGCAGCTGCTGTGGGTGAGCAGGGGTGACCTGTGACCCTCAGAAGCACCAGTGTGGAGCATGCCTGGCAAACGACCTTGTGCTAGGATGCGTGCGGCGTTGGTGGCTCTGACACAAGCCATGCTCTGCCTCTACAATGCAGATGTGACACTGGGAGCAACAACCAACAGGGAGCAGAAAGAACAGCTCAAATGAAACAGAGGAGAGGGCAGAGATGGTGTTAACAATGTCTGTAATGGACTTGGTGACTGTGCACTGCAGTACAGCAGAGCTGCAGGGGCTGAGCACAGCCAGCTCACTGAAAGCAGTGAGGCCTGGAAGCCAGTGCACTGGCAAGTCAGGTCTTGATCTATAAATAAAGCATTGGTAGGTGGGTGTGGTGCTAAGAAAGGCTGAAAGGTCCTGATGCAAGTCCTAGATTACTAAGACATAGTAAGCCTGATCTCATGAGTGGTGGCCTCCAACAAGTTACTCATACTCCATTGTTTAAGGAATGGCTTGGGCAGCGTGGCTTCTGAGAAGCTCTGGGGCACAGCATGGTGGCTTTTCTAGCTGTCCAAAGCTCTCTCCAAGCTCCTGTTTGCTAATTTGTCTTTCTCTTCTCATAGCCAACTAGGCCTCGAGGAGAAGTCATATGAGGAGTGGCTGAGGTCACTTGGTCTGTTCAGCCTGAAGGAGACTGAGGGGAGACCTCACTGCAGTTACAACTTCCTCATGAGGGGAAGAAGAGGAGGGGCAGGCACTGATCTCTTCTCTGTGGTGACAGTGACAAGACCTGAGGGAGTGGCCTGAAGTTGTGTCAGGGGAGGTTTAGGTTGAATATTAGAAAGAGGTTCTTCACCCAGAGGGTGATTGGGCACTGGAACAGGCTCCCCAGGGCAGTGGTCACAGCACCAGCCTGACAGAGTTCAAGAAGTGTTTGGACAATGCTCTTGGGCACATGGGGTGACTTGCAGGGACAGTGCTGTGCAGGGCCAGGCATTGGACTTGATGATCCTTGTGAGTCCTTTCCAACCCAGCATATTCTGTAATCCCGTGAATACCAGCCTGTTAAAACCTCCTAATGAGCAGGAAGAATACTGACACTGAAAGGTTGTTGCATCATGAACTTTTATACAGGGCAGCATGGCCTATGGGGTGCATGAGAATTCAGGTGGAAGAGCATAGCCTTGTCATTTGTGTTTGTGTCACATGCCAGGTGACATGGATGTGTCATGGAGAGGACTGGTGCAGTGAAGTGAATGACTGAAGAGCAGCTCTACTGCTGCTCCTGTGGTACAGCATATTTTTGACTGTGAATGTTTGGGAGCAATTTGACATGATGAAATAATTGTGACAAAGTGTGTTTATTTTTGAGGCGTCTTCATGCCGGTCCACTGGAAGACATGCTTGCATTCCTGGATGTAGTCTGAGACTTGTAAATAACATCAAATATTTTGCTGTAACCTCATTTTTCTCTGTTCAAGAACCTGTCAAGATCTTGTTTTTCCATCTTGGCTGACACTGCCGACACAGTGGTGTCAGCACAGAGAAGGCTCGCCAGCCTGAGCAATGCTAAACATCTGTGAACAGCACAGTGCTCAGATGTCACTGCCTGGCCTGCCTTGGTAGAGACGTGTCAGGGGAAAAAGGCTCAGCGCGTGCTGAGTCTAAAGGACAACCCTTGAAAATGACACATCCGCAGAAAATGGCACACACTGGAGTTTTGCCTTTGGGTAGAAGCAGATTATTTTGCATACAAACATGAGAGGATGGAGACAGCGCAGAGAACTCTGCCTACGGCTCTCCCATGTGCACTGATTGAATCTCTGAACGTGCAGTCTGCAGTTACCATATCGGAAATATTGCCACTATCTTTCAATAAGGGAAGAAATATAGCTTTGTTTTGCTTTGGGAATCTTTGTATTACAAATCAGTGCCTATAATCCAGGAAAACAGAAGATTATTTTCAGCAAAACATTGAACAATTTTGAACAACTGCCATTACATGCAGTTATATACGTCACTTGTTTTTCCACACCCTAAGACACAGTGGAGACTTCTAAAGTTTAAATAATTTTATGATTAAAAACCTTCTGGTACTGTTTAATAATTCTGCATGTTAACATAAATACTTTTAAATCTACCTTGCTGCAGTGACTGCTATTCAGTTTTAAGTCTGACCTGATCCTGCAGCTCCCTCTACTGAAAATTAGTTCTCTTGAAAATAACTCCACATTTCAAAATACAGCAGTCATTTTTAAGGTAGTCTGGCAACTCCATTTCCTATGGCTCCCTACAGATGAGATTTGCAGTAACGTTATTTCAGTTCAAATTGCATGTCACTTCACACCAGTGATTTCTACTTTTAATTTTCTGTACAGGATTCAATGTGATCAAACAATGATAGATGCTATGTAGTTGCTTTTTGTCTCAAAGAACTGAACAATTTGAACAATGTCTTCCTTAAAAAGGGACAGAAACATGTCAAACAGGGGAAAAGGACAATCATAAATTTTAGCATCTGGGACCCTTGTTCATATACCAACTTTCTCAACTCAGCTGAATTTTCCTGTGTTGCAAGACACAGGCACACTTGGGCACACTATTAAAGATGGCTTAAATATTTGTTTCCACCAGGTCTCAGGTAGTTCTAGTTCTTACTTTGCTCTGCCCTAAGCAAGTGTGGACAAATATAAATAGAGAAAATCAGCTGCCATGTCTGTTAAGCAGAGAGCCTGCAAGGACAGACCAGATGTTGTCATTTTCAGTCAGTGCCACAAGGTGTATGGGAGGTGGGAACAAACCTGACTAGATCTGGTGTGGTTTTTCTTTCCCTGCCAGTTCCTGGCTCTTGGACTCAGCCCTGTTTGATCCTTTTGTGGCCATAGCAATATTTCTGAGCCCTCCTGCTCTCCCCCAGCTTTTCCACTTCCTGACTTTTCACTATTCCCATTACTTTATTTCACTGGCCCTTTCTGGAGTTCAGGTATGGTACCTGTATTACTGGCCTGATGATCCTGTTCTCTGTTCCTGTGGTCTCATTTTCTTCACCTTTGCACTCCCTCAGTCTGGCTGCCTGCTGCTCCAGCACACAGGCTACCAAGCTCTTCTCTATGTTGTTTCTTTTCTAGAACTTTTCTGTTTGATTTTGTGATGCAGACATATAGCTGAAACGAGGGACTCTTACTTGTACATCTCTGAGAAAAGATGTTTGACATCTGGACATGTCTTTGGGCACCTGAGGGTTTTTTACCTTATGGTATATCCAAGCCATACTGATCAGCTTTGGGTTTGTGGCTTTATGAGTGTTTTTTTGTCTGAGCATTTGAAAATTCTCCAAAACTCCTTTTATCAGGGGGAAATATTGATGTATAATAAATGAGCAACAATAGCAATAGGAAATTATTATTTGCTATGTATAGTTCAATTGCAAATAAGTGCATGTTCCCCAAGGGAGCATTTAAAAACCAAGTATCACTGGTACGAGGCTATATAACGTCACCACTGGGGTAAAGCACTGTCATGTTCATACTTCTTTTCTGTCTAAAATACTAGGTAAAAGAAGCACATTGCTGTGAACCATGAGCTTTTCTTATTTATTTCTACATTAAAACATCTCCAAGGAAACAGAACTACTGTGAGGCACTGCTAAGGTGTTTGTTCCCTCTCTTAACTTTCCAACAACCATCTTTACTGAAAGCCTTTGAAAAATAATGATTTCTTTAGCATGTACAAGTATGAACAATCTGAATGTCAATATTTATGCTCTACATATTTTCTCCTCTATTGCAGAGCAATGATATATGTGTAAGAGCAATTTTGCAGCAAATAGGGTGGAGTGATTTCAGGGCAAATGTTCCTTGCATTTCTTACTATGAGCTGGCTTGTTTACAATGGGATCCATAATCCACACAACACTGGATTGGAGTGCATCCATCCTAATGCTTGTAACTGGCTTTTATCAGAAGCCATAAGCTGGAAAATGGCTGTTCCCTTGGCCAAAAGGGCTGTGTCATCTGTGTTTCTGTGGGCACCTTTTAATTCAGGAGTATTAAGATCTCTGTGGCCTGTAGTGGAAAATGATAAGACAGAACACAAATCTGCTGAAAAGGTAGCAGGAGAAGTACCAATCCCTGGAGGGAGCAGTGGAGGAATAATACAGAGCAGAGCAAACTACAAGCTGAAGCCAGACCTCTGCAAGTTGATGTACCCCAGGTCAGGTTACTGGCTGAGCCCAAGTCTCAGCCAATGACATGTTGATTACAGAATCCAAAGTGACTGTACTTTGGAGCCTTTGGCATGTGACCATTCCTCTTCAGCAGCCTTACATAAATGTTTTGAAATTCAGCTGTTCTTCAACAGAGCCTTTGGCCGTCAGTACCTTGCTGAATGCCAGAGGGTTTCCTCCTCTTCTGAAGGGCAAAAGGACAAGACATGAATGGCAGGTCAGCAATGTCCTCAGCTGATGGAAATCATCTCCTTTGACCTTTAATAGAGCCACATCAGTTTACCACGGATGGAAATCTGCTGCTCTGCCTAGCTGATATATATGTTAAATCCAAGCACATACCAGGAAGTATTGCACTGAAAATCTGAACAGACTTTACGCCCAAGGTATGACCTCTGAAAGTGTGCTCTGTCAGCTCTAGCAATGAAGTAACTTTTTATTCTAATTCAGTGTACTCTGAACCAGAGAAACTAGACTAATAGGAATGTAGGTTTATTTCCAGCTGAGTTTTGAGTAAGGCAAATTTGCATTTTCTATTGAATACACAAGGCCATCTAAACAGAGGAGAGGAGAAGACAGTCTATTGACATTATGTAAAGGCGGCATATCAGTTTAAAGGGTTCTGTTTGCCTAGAAGAGTGTGAAGGAGACTTTTTAATTACCTGTCTAGGGTTGACAAAGATAAACACCCTGTTATTATTCTATGTATTTGCTTGTAACTCAATTAAGGATGTGTACTTAATTGTATCACCAATATAAAGAAATAAGTGTTCAGGTGTTTGAAAGCTAGAGGAAATGAGATGTCCCTCAAGAAACATGAAAGGTCAGGGAGTAGAGAAAGCAAGGAAGCATAAAATTATGGCATTGGTATTCAACTAAGATCAGAAGTGAAGGGCTGTGTTATCTGAATTCCCAATTGTAAGGTTGAATTGTGGAGTTAGCAGAAAAAGCAGAGCAACACAGCACAGCAGAATGAACTAAATCAAACACGTCTAGCTATTCTGACAGTGGTAAGGAGAGCTTATGTTCTCAAGTTATTTCAGTAACATTGAATCATCCCTGACATATCTACAATATTTGCTGTCTTCTGTGTACAACACTCTTGAATGATAACATTTAATGTATGGCACTGAGTGATCAGCTTGTTTCATTTTTCTGTTTCCCCATATTAATTTTCCCATTAAAAATACAGAAACAACCAAGGAGATGAGTTTAGGGGTTTTTTTCTAAAATTTAAGATTAATACACAGAGCTGTCTGGTAATTTTCATACGTGTCCCTTCTAATGTTTTTACCCTTTAGCATGGATTATGGCTGCATATATCACATAAACAAAACTGGTTTAGCCCCACCTTCACCTGATGAACATTAGCCTTATCATTTTGCACAGCAAGCACAGAGGAGCAGGATGCATTTCCCCACAGAGGTGCATTCTCTGGAATTGTAGCCCTCAGAAACTTGCTGTTCCTGCCAGCATCAGCACAGAGGCGTGGTCCTAGCTGGCCATGACCAAGGTGGTGGCAGGAGGGGTGATACAACACCACAGCAAAGCAGAGCCACAGGTTGGCCCTGTTGTGTGGCCCCACAGCAGGACAGGCAGTGCCAGACCATCACCCCTAACTGCACTCCAAGCTGTTGTTTTAGGAGCAGGCTTAGAAGAGTAAGTCATTGGGTGACTTCTTACCATTTCTGACTCTTTCTGAGGAATCAAGTGTTCTCATTGGTGCAAGTCTGAGGAGGGCAGACAGCAGTCAGGGGACATCACTTGGCCGTGTTGGGTGTGATATGGCACTTCTGGGATGCTCCAACAGCAGAGAACTGAGAGAAACAATTTTCCCTTCTTCTCCCCTGTCAGTAAAATATCTCAGTCTAATCTTCCTTTTGACACACCTGACAATATAAACACATTCTTTGTAACCCCAGGAGGTTTTTCCAGCTGCAATTTATCATTGAAATAGTTTGATTAAACTAATTTTGCTCTTTATAATTTTTTTTTCTTAAATTACCTCAGCACTTTCAGAGGAAAATGTGGGGGTTTTTAATCAATCTGACAGCTGATTGTTTTGAGGGTTTTTTTACAGCATCTGACACAGCTGACACCACTGTTTTTATCATAAATATCTGCCACATTAGTTTAAAACGGTGATTAAAGCTGCTCCACATGCTGCTGGCAAGGCAGCTGGACCTGCACAAATTACAATAATAACTACAGAAGCTCCTTCCTGAGAAGAGTGCTGTTTCTGTAGTTGTGTCAGACAAGTGCTGCCTTTTAAGAATGATTGCTCTGCTCTAAATGACATTTCTGGCTTTCTCTTAGAAAAGTAAGTTATTTATTTTCCTGTGATTTTAACTAAAGAACACTATCATCCCTAGAGAACAATTTTGTTTCTCAGCACTGGAGCAATTACTTTCAGCTGTATCAAGTGCCTGAAGTATAAAAGTCTGTGGTTTCATGGGTTTGAAAAATGCCTGCTTTTAAGGACTCCTAAGCTAGATTTTCCATGGCCCTTACCAGACCCACAGTCTCAGAGGAAGATAGCTGCTTATCACGTGGCCAGTGCTGCCTTACCATTTGCCATTTGTGAGGAAGTACCTACAGAACTGGGACATGGTTATAATCAGAGATGGAACAGGAGATGGGTGTACAGGCTTATGATGCCGTCATTAAGATAGCAGAACTCTGACTGGAAAAACTGTTTTCATACAAGGCAATAACCACAGAGTCATAGAACTGCCCAGGTTTGCAGGGACCTCAAAAGGCCATCTGGTCCACCTTTTGTGGGAGAATGAGCCTAGATGACATGACCTGGCATCCTAACCAACTGCATCTTGAAAACCTCTGACAGCAGGGACTTCACCACATCTTCAGGGGTTTTTTTCCAGTGAATGACTGTTCTCATTGTAAAAAAATTCTTTCTTATGTTGAGATAAAAGCTCTCCTGGTGCAACCTGTACCTGTTACCTCTTATCTACTCCACGAGCTGCCTTGTGAAGAGAGGGGGACATCCATGCTCTTTGTAGCCACCCTTTAAGTACTGGAATACTTAATGAGGTCCACACTGAGCCATCTCTTCCCTGGGGATTAAAAACATAACTCCTTCAGTCAGTCCTCAAAGGGCAGGTCCTCCAGTTTTTTGCTCATCTTCACAGTCTTCCTTGGGACCCTCTTTCTGTGTCTTTCTTGAATTATTGGGACAGAAGTGAACGTGGTACTTCAGGCATGGCTGACAAGTGCTTAGGGCATTCACAGACATGACAGGAAAGCAGCACATGGGGAAATGACAAACTCAGAAGGAACTGGAGAGCTTCTGCTGTGTACAGGGGGGAGACACCACTGACTGCCAGCAGCTTGCATCTCTCAGAGACAACATCTCCCATCTCCCCCTCTGCCAAATTTCTACCAGCCAGCTTCCCATTGTAGGCTCCACCTATAACAATGCTGGCAGGAGTTTGGCATGTCTTGGTGTGTCCCTGCATCTTCTGAGCAGAGAATGATGGCACCAGCTCCCCTCCCAGCAGCTGGCATGGAGCATGAGCTGCAGTGCTGCCCTGCCCAGAGCAAGGAGGGAAGTAACTTTGGTAACCAAGTTGTGTATGGCCATGGCCACTGCCTAGGTATCACATATATATATATATATGTTTTTGAATGAGGCTAGTCCCTGATGTTGGAGCAAGGAGAACAGGACCACAGAGCTGAAGGCTAGATGCCTTGTCAATGGCACAGTGTACCCCTGTGCTGATAGTTGATTACTGGCATGAATCGGGATCATATTGATGAATGATTCACTGAGGAAAAGTCTTAAAAATGCAACTCATAAGAGCAAAACATGTATAAATGCAGATCAATCTATAGTTTGGGATTACCAGAGGCATTTTTACACTCAATTCTTGCCCTATTGAATAATTGATATATTCTTTGTGCTAGAATCCACAAAATGGTACTAAATGCATAAGACCATGCTATTGTCATCTACTCATGCCAGCTTCTGGGGAGGAAAAAAAAAGCAACAACTCCCGAAACCAGAATGGTAAACAACAACAAAACAAAAAATAATGATACTTATAGTAATCTGAGTCATTCTTCAGTTCTTACAGGTTTAAGACAAAACACATGGTCACCAGCTAGAGTCAACATTCATAGATTGTGTTCTGCTAAAATCCATTTGTTGCTGTGTCCTCCCATTCTTTAATGGTATCACACTCCAGCATGAGCCTCCCAGTGTCACAGAGCCCACTCAGATCCAGATGAGAGCAACAGCACTGGGGTTCACATCTCCTTCCACAGCAGCTGCTTTGTTGGAGTCTTGTACTCAGCTAAAATCTCAGTCATCATTGTCTCAGTTTGTTTATGTCACCTGGATTAGAAAGTATCTGAGATAAAAATAACAGCAAATATTTTTGGCAAATGAAATAAATTAGATTGGTGTAAATAAGCTGATTGACTGTGCTGCCAGCACATTGCACTGGGGAAAGCACTATGTCTGTGTGGCAGGACGATGGTTTACGGTCTGGTGGGGCTGGCCAGGAAAGGGTGGTGACCTGGGCTGGGGAACAGGAGAGGTTGTACCTGGAGGCACACACAGCTGGAGACAGAAGAGAGGCCCTGAATGCAGGCTACCATACTTGGCCTGGTGCATTTTCCACTAGTTCTTGCTCAGAGGACCTAAAGGAGCAGACTTGGGCATTGCAGGAGGCTCTTTGGTTGTTAAATCCTATGACTTTCATCTACAATCCAGTTTTCAGGTCTCACGGACAAGGTCTGCATCAAAAATCTCAGGTCAAGCAGGGCATGTGCATTATGCAGTGGCTTTGCAATGGCCTTTAGACAGGCTGTCAGCAGAACTGCTGTCACCACCTCTCCTGAGATGTCTGTGAAACCTACTGGAGCTATTGTGGCCTCTGGCTCTTTTCTATGCATGCCCAGCCTGATGACTAGTACTGGTTAGTGCGTGGTCTCTGAGGGAATTTGTGAACGTGCCCTGCAAGTACATCAAGAAACTAATTTGTTAGCATACCCTCTAGTATGAGGCCAAAATGAGACCTTGAGTTCCTTCCCATCCCATTAACCTGAGGCTATGGGGTGAAAAGGACTGGTAAGCCAGCCCACGGTGCTGTTCCCACCTTTGGACACTATGACAGCATTGGCCAGCTGCAGTGACTGCTGCTTGTGCACACACACCCCCCAAATTTCTGTTCATGACTCCTGTGCTGTGGCAGTCAGTCACAGCCCACTGTCACTGCTTCAGTCTGAGTGACAACTGTGACTGCTTCTCCTCCATCAGCCCCTTCCACATAAACCCTCTCTGTCCTTGGCTCCTCACCTCCTTCAAACTCTCTGACATGGCTCCCACTGCTTTCTGGGGATGCATACAAGCCAGCCATCTCCCACATCTTCTGTCCTGGAGGGATCCTCTGTCTGTGTGGGTGGCTTGTTTGTGTGTCTTGGAAGGTGAATGCATGGGAACTTCTGCCAAATAGGGAAAAAGGCCCAGTGTAGTCTGTAATGGCAGAACATTTCATGATATAGCATCGTGGGGGAAGGCTTGTGAGTCATGCATGTGGGTTGGGGTATGAAGCTCCTGTGTGACTCTGATGTATCTGAGGATGCTTCCAAGGAGGATTTCTGCCTCTCTGGGCTCTTCTGTGGTGAGTATGTGTGAGGAGTGGGAAGCTGAGTATGGGAAACTCTTTATTTCCTTCATAATCACCGAATATCTCCATATCTTCTCTCCTTGTCTTGTCCCCAAGAGAGTTAAAGGGAGAGTTATTCCCTTATAACTCTCCTTATTCCAGGAGAGTTAAAGTTCACAGTGTGCACATGTCCTCATCAAAAAATATGGGAAGCTTGAAAACATGGAAATTATAGCATGGATAATGGACAGGATCCCAGTAACCCAGGCTGGGTTGTGGACTAGGGAGACTGCTCACCTCTCCAGAGACTTGTGCTGGAGTAGCACTTGTGGTGGGAGTCAGGCAGCCCCATCCCTTAATCAGGCTTTCCAAGAGATGGATAACAGTGACACAGCTCTGAGGGGTGTGGCCAGCCCCTGTCCCATCCCAGCTGGACGCCTTCAGCATCTACAGGGCCCTTGCAGCACTGTGCATCCCTCTGGGAAAGGCAGGGGATGAGAGTGCTGGCTGATGGATGGCACATCTTGCAGTCACCTCTCGGGCATGAGGGTGTGAGCTAGCAAATGAACCTAAATGGGACTGAGTGGCTCGAAATAGTGTCTGGACATCTGGGGTGTTATTAGCAATCCAGGGGAATTAGAGCTGCTGTCTGGGGCAATTGCATCATTACTCAGTGTAAGTTCATACCCAGAGGGGAAGTTCACTCTTTGAGAGCCCTAACTAGGGCAAATGAAACTCACTCACTGGGCTTATAGATAATTAATAATGCTCTCAATACATTTAGGCCATTTTTCTCTTTGTCTTTTATTCCAGAAAAGACAACCTTTATTATTTTATTAATTTGCTGGTATTACTTAAAAAGTAATTCACGTACAGAGTAGATTGCTTGTGATATTTCTTCTGCCAATATACTTGACAAAATGGCTATGAAAGCTTGCCCATGGCTCAGAGAGCAGGAGCCTGGACCATGGTGCTGCCAGCCCCAGCCATACTGTAGGAAGATGCCAGCATCCACCTGGCTTTTACCTAGCCTAGGGACAAATCTGCCCTTTGGAGGAACACAGCAGAAATATATTCTCTCAAAAATATTACAATTATCATGGGCTTTCATTGGTTCTGTGAGTTTGTATAAATTGGGCAAATAATTCTATTCCCTGCACATTCTACCACGTCTTGAGGGGACTGTGCCATTTGAAGGTAAAAGGGTCAGGACTTTACTCCTTGGTTTTGGGTATATTATGTTATTTTAGCTCATCAATTTTCATGACTTTGTTTCTGTTCTTGAAAAAACATTTCACATGGACAACTTGACCTCACAAACCAGCAGTCAGTATTACTCCCTGGAGTGTCTTGAGAGGGGTGGAGGGCTGCTGTTTTCTGTGATTTTTATGGGAGTTTATTACTTGACTACAGTTCATGTCTGGCCAATACATATTTTCTCCACCTCCATTACTTTTAAAGCATCTTTTTCATTTGTTCCCCTTCCTTAAAACCTGTGCTCAGATGTTTCTATTTATGCTTTCCATCTCCCACTGACTGTATAGGATAGTTCCCAAAATATAGTCAAACTCCTAACTGGATATATACTGCACTGGTCATACAGGTGTCCAGCTGTGGGCTGTTTTGTGTAAAAACCATAATTTAAATTAGCCAAGAAAACACAAAAGTGCATCATCGTTTTTTAAAAATTTCTAAATACTTTCAAGTGACAGGAACAAAGCAATTATATAATGACACACTATTATAATAACAAAGTAACAAATATTTATAATTAATTAAAAGTATGGAAGGAAGGATTTGAATCTAAAACAAGAGCTGAGATGCTGTTTGCAGCAGCTGGATGGTGTGCACTGCTCCTCTCCCAGCATGAGACCCTCAGAGTGTGCTGGGGTGTGGATTGCAAGTGCCCCTCTGTGCTGCACTCCAGGAAGAGGAAATTAAATGTGTTGTCAGACACAATTAAAAATAACAAATGCTTATCCTTCTTAATTAGACTGTAGAATACTTATTACCAACCTCCCCCAAAGCTTACCATTGAAAGCAAATTATTTTGAGAGCATTTTTAATGTAACTGTTTTACAACTTGCTGAAATCTTTGCCTCTTCTTTAGTAAGGCTGGTGTCTTGAGACTGACCAATTGAGCTCAGCCATGGAAAAAGGCTCACATAGAAATTAAACTAGACAACTAGCAAAAGCATTTCAAAGAGAGCAATGGCCTTGGCTTCAATCTACACATTCCTTCTTGGTGACTGGGAACTTCCCTCATTGTGACAGTGAGCATATTAAAGAGAATGGTAATGGGAAATCACATTTGAACTGTGATTGAACTGTTGCTATATTCTGGTAAATGTAATTTATATTTGTATAATGTTTTCAGTATGTTTTATATCACTCTGCTAAATCAGAAATCCTATATAAAATCTTCAAATGGGTAACTTTGACATTAAACCTCTCACACTTCACCCATGGCATATCCAAAAGAAGCTGCTCAGAGAGTATTGAACTCCAACGTGACTGTTTAATAATGAGACCATTTTGGTACTATGTTGTTCATAAGTTTATGGTTTTGAGTTTTGTCAGATAGTTTCTCATCAGAGGAACTTAAGTAAGCGCTAGCAGCAATGACAACTGGCAACTCTAATTACACTTGACAGAGTACAAGACAATCTTTTTTCTTCCTACCAGATGCTTCCACTGCTGTGCGCTCCCTCATCTACTAATTCCTGCCCCCGGTAGAACTTATTAAGACATGCACCTGTCATTTGGTATATCAGAAATATCTGGCAAGACATATAGAGTGTAGCAATGTGCAGCAGGAGTGCCAGTGCAAACAGCCTCCCTCTGTCACAGAAGACTGCCTCCAGAAGTGAGGAATGACGTGGGATAGATGCTTGTCACCAAGGCAAGGTGATGGATCTGCAGCGGAGGCAGTCAAGGGTTTGCATCCAAAAAAAGGCATCAGGGTGTGTCCTTGCCCACACACTGTTGGGCTGATGTGCTCCTGTGATCCCCACACAGTCGTGTCTGTGCCTTCACCACTCGAGTGCTCTCTCAGACTCATGTTTGATTAACTAGCGGAGGCAGACAGGATGATCTGATGACTGCTGTGGTATGGCACCACAAGGTAAACTGGCTTGATGTTTCTGTTCCAGATAAATCACAGCATAGCATTCTGTCAGCGTGCACAGATATTTTCTCCCATTTTTCTTCAAATGTGTATGAATTTTTGTTTAATGTCACATTAGTTTGCCTTCAATGTATAGAATACAGTGACCTAATTTTTGCTCCCAGGCACAGGGAGGGAAGAGCAATAAAGGTGTTCTGTGGGGGAAGGATACATATCATATTTCAAAGATCCTGGAACAACATTCCTGAGGTGGAGCAAGGTGATAAGAACAAGAAATGGCTGCACACTGATAAGGAGGTTGGTAGTGAAACCTTGCCAAGTTGAAATGTCACATCATTGGGAAAATGCCCAAGCAATGCCTCATCAGCTAATTGTGAAATATTTTCCACTTGTCCCAGCTGCTACCTACTGCAAATGCTCACTAATGAATTCTGGGAAACATTGAGATATGCAGATCTGTAGATCACATTTGCCCAGTTTTGTGTGAATACAAATCCACCTTGATCTGTCTGGGCAAGAGACATGTGCTGCTGCTGATGGAGAGGCAAAATTCCCTTACCTTTACTCCTTCTTCCTAATAAGCCTACACCAAACCATATTCAAAATGCAAAAATTTAAATTGGAGTTTAGAACATTATGGGCTGCTGTTTGTTCTGCTTTATACAGAATAAGAATTTGGGAAGTCTAGTGGAGCTATTTTGTGCCTTCTGGGGAAGGAACAAAATGTCCTCTTATTTATGTGCTGCAGATAAAAATCAGGATGTTCCTGACAGTTGTGAGAATTAACCCAGTCCACGAGCTTGTTACAGAGAAACAACCAACCAACCAGAAAACAAAATTAAAACAACCTACTTGCAAAGTTTAGGAGAAATCTTGGTAATCTAGAGGGTATATTTTTCATATCTTCCAATCTCAAGAGCCAAGAGTTTTTATGATTACTAGTCCAGATATTTTGAGCCAAGAATTAGCTGTAACATTTCAAAAATGGGTTTTATATGCTAGAAAATAATTCATACTTTAAGGGTCAGATTTTTTAAGTCTTCTAGAATCGGGAGACTGGGAATTTTTCCTTTCAATTGGCATAAAGGTTTCTATTTCTTGCCATATACAATGTAGTATATATGGGATATTAAAGCTCTGACATTCCTAGGCAAAGAAAATTTGTCACTGTTGTAGCACTGATTCTTACCTTTCTAATAGCTCACACAGGTATCATTTTATGAGAAACTCTGTGTCTGAAATAAAAAAAGAGGAAATATTAGCTATGTGGAGTTGTTCCTATTTGGGGGCTGTTGAAGTAAAAACTAGGTGACCAGATTTGAGAAGCAGATAAAGTGGTTGAAGGTGTATGACAAATTCAAATACAAGGTATCTCTGTCGGTCAGCTCCCCATCTCAAAATGTGCCACTATATATCATCTATGAGATCTGTGTGTGAGCTCTGTTGATTGAGTGTTGAGGGACTGAGAGGCAGCAAATACAAAACTCAACAGAGGCCAGTTGGTCTAGTGCAATTGAGTGGTAGGTCCAGCTTCCCTGTGTCCAAGTTCCCACCCCGGAAAGGAACCCATGGCCCCAGAAAGGAGCCCGTGGCCCAAGGCCTCACTCCATGATACTGAACTTGTGGGGTTCAGAACTCATGGGGGTCAGGCCAGTGCTTTGCCAGTCCCATCAGCACATTGGTCTCTGGGAACTCAGCAAAAACCAGGCTGGATCTCCACAAGATCCATGTTCTTCCCCCAGGCCCTTTGCTAATTTTTACTAATAGCCTCATCAGTCAGGAAGGGTTTGAGGAAACATTAAGAGCTGTGCCAAAAGGGTCTCCCTGGGTCAGGACTGTGTGAGACTGTACAACACAATCTCTGCCCCAAATCACACCCAAGAGAGCTCAGTTGCTGTATTGATTAGTATTTACCATGCTACTACATGCTTCCACTGGGGAGGGGGAGGCAGAAAATACACATGGGCTTTCTTAGCATCAGCTGATGCAGATTCCCAGTGATAGAGTGAAATGGCAGAAATTATTTTGTTGTGTTAGCTTTTGAGTGCTAAATGCATATAGATTGCCCCTAAGTTTTTAACTTTGGATAATTAGATTACTAAGTTGCTATGATATCAGGAAAGTAAGTATATAATATTTAAATAGTCATGTCTCTAGAATTTTTGCACATATAAATACAGCCCAGCCCCTACATAGTCATGTCTCCAGAATTTTTGCACATATAAATACAGCCCAGCCCCCACAGCCTTTACTTTATCTGCATGAACATTCTGCTTTTGATGATAATGTACTCCCTAGTTTGTTCTTCCATTGGTTTACATTTTCTATAGCTAATTTTTCAAACACATAACAGCACTGTAGTGCTTAGGCAATTATTTCCAGTGTCTGGGCATATTTATCAAGTGGAATCAAGTATTGATCATCTGTAGAGAAGGTCTCAGCATTCCTTCATATTTTCCAGCTGGCCAGCTGGAGGGGAAGTTCATTTTTATCAGTGAATTGAAAGCTGGGTTTGTGTTCCTTTTTTTAGACAAAATTCATCAGGCTCTGTAGTTGCAGGTTTGTAACAAAACTCAGTCATACTGCCTGCTTTTCACAACGGCTTCCATTGATTTATTTGGCTGTTCTGTTTGAAATTTGGCACATCATGTTTTTATCATACTTAGATCAAAAGACTTAGTGTGAAAGGAGATAACTGCTTTGTATGACAAAGATTATTTTAAGATTCTAAGACTAAGTACTTAATACATTTCCTGTTCTTTTCTTTTTTAGCTGCATGTCAGCTAATTCAGTCAGAACAAATTTCTGTCACCTAAACATCTCTTGCCAGGAGAATCCTGCTACTTTCAGGGGTGAAGATTTCCTTCCCAGCATGATTCACAGTCCCAGCATCACACCAGTACTACTGTGACCAATGCTGCCTCTGCTCTTCAGTCTTTGCTGCTGAGGTCCTTATTTCCAGAGGCTTTTAAAGAATTGTGAATTCTAAAGAGTTGTGACTTGCATCACCCTAATACAACAAATGTCTGTTACTATCTCTGCTTTATAGATGAAAAATAAAAAACTGGAGGGAAATAGGACATTTACCTTACTGGATAATCTGTGTGGAAGCCATAAGTCTGTCTCATGGTCTCCTTACTCTGTGTCTTAATCATCATTACCTAGGATTTCAAGGATGCATTTATTACTACTGCTGCTAATACCACTGTTTCTGCAAATGCCATGTTGAAGTGATAGAGGAAAATATTCAATTTCCAATTTTTCTCCTTCTGTCCTATATATTGCAGTGCAAAGGACTTTTTGGATGAAAAAGCTATCTGAGAACAGGTGTAACAAACTCCTCAGGCCTTTCACAAGGACAAATCTGCATTTCTATAACATGCATTCCATGTGATAATTCATCATATATTTTCACTGAGAAACCTCCTGTGCAGCAGACTTTTGCATGAATGGAGCATAAAATGCATTAACACATAGAATTCACAGAAAAGTGACATTTTTATACTGATTTCCTCACATTTGTTGTTCGTTTTGTGCATATGTATTGCCACATTAAGAGCTGGGGGAGTTCATAAGAAGAAACCAGAAGCAACAACAGGGCAGCTCGCAGCTGGGAAATGTCTCTCAGCCACAGAGAGGGTGGTGACCCAGCTCCTCAGCACTTCTTGGGCACTGCTCCTCGTGCAAGTACAAGGGATGTGCTGCCACCACTCAGCTTTGGCCAAGGCACACAGATTGCCCTTGCAGGCAACTTACCATATTCACTCAATTACCTAATATTAAAGCAACAGAGTCATCCTTTTAGATCATTAAATATCTGGCTGTGTCTTCCTTTCCCAGCTGCAGGGGCAGGGTGCTGCACAGGAGCAGTGGTGAGTGCTGCTCCTGCAGCACAGCAGCAGCAAGGAGAGCAGTCAGACTGGTCACAGACAGATTGGTCATTGCCTAAACCAAAAGCTGGAATATACTGTGAGCTGCTTCTCTATTCTCCATCCATTACCTTATCACGTGATGTGTCCAGTCTGCTTTTAAATCATTTCAGAGATGTGACTTCTAACACTTTTTCTAGGGAAGCTATTTCACAGTCGATTACACTTCCTTGTTAAAATTTTGGCTGGATAGTCAACTCAAATCTCCCGTTCGCTCGCTTTCTTACCTTTATATGCAATTATACCCCTGAGAAGTGCTCTAAACAATCTCCTAATGCCTCCTTGTTTGTACCTTTCAAGCACATGTAAACACTTAGAGCAGTTTTGGATACCATATGAGGCATCTTAAAATCTTTAGCTCGAAGGTGCTTTCTCCATGGATCATCCCCTCTAGCCCTTATGTTAGGCATTTTATCCTTCTTAAAGTTCTTTATAATTAGTCATCATCTTCCTAGAAAGGCTGGTACCCAGGCCTGCAAGCAAGCTGTAATTTGTGCAGCAAAGATTTCATATTCATAATGCTTCTAGGCTGCCCATAGTTTTAAATTATGCTCAGTGTCCTACTTTCACCAGTAATTGTATCTCTTTTTCCCTAACCTTATACAGAAAGAGAAGTGAACAGCTTTTCAGTTTAATTAGTTTGGTTTCTGACAGACTAAATGGGCAGTGCTGTAAAGAGCTGCAAGGTTAAAAGATTTTCCTGGGATGTATAGAACTGCAAAGAAAAAGACATTTTGCCTATAAAATAGAAGCAATGTTATAAGGGATAATAAAATATTTTCCTCCCTTAAAGCACACAGCCACTTTAGGAACATGTGTTTGTCATCCTCACTCCTAAAATAAACTGCACATAAACATATTCCTAGTACCATCCTGACATTTTTCATGACTACATGACAGTCAGATGTGACAGACAAGATGCTCTCTGTTGGGACTCAGAACATTCAGTGTCTCTGCATGGTGGGAGCTCTCTCTGCATAATAAAATGAGTAAGGTCTCCACAGAAGCTACTTGTAATGTTTTGATAGAAAAATTCTTTCTGGCAATCAATAAAAGCCACTTTTTATCAGGAAAAAAAATATGTGCCTGAACTTATACCAACATCTGATTTCAGTTTCTTAATAAGCCTATGTGAGAAATTACATGAAAACTTTGGACACTGTGGTAAAAGTGACCACACCAATACCCTATGGACTTCAGTATGGTTTAGAGCAGTCAGGATGAAAATAACCTGGGATGATTCTGTGTAATTTTTAATTAGAACAACTTTCATGAATATGTAGAATATTACTATTATTATAAATAATAATAATTTTAACTAAATTATGCAAAAACTCAAATTAGGACCTGAGTTCTAAAAAAATACAAGATCATTCTCATATACCTTTCACATGACCACCTGGACTCTCCAATTGTTCTCAAAAAAGAAGGAGTTGCTTTTTCCCTTCAGGTGAGCAGCCTTTTTGAAGTAGTCTAAGCACAGCTGGTATCATATCCATCTTCTTGCCTCATTCAGTACAGTGAGATTAAAAAAATATGAACAAGCATGTGAGGAAAAAATATATGAAAACCAAAGATTATATCTTTTCATGAATAGCACGGTAGAATCCAACCTTTGAAAGACATCGCTTTATTAACTTTCCCTACTGTACTTTCACTTGACAATATTTCCACCTCAGACCTCTTCAGTAAAATTTTACTCTCCTCAATATTTATTTCCTGGCATCTGGTTTCCATCTAGCTGCTGATTGGCACTCCAAAACATAAAACACTGCCTGCAAACTCCAGCTCACTTAGAAGTACTGATGTGTGTTAGCAATCTTCCCTCTTTCACCCGGGCTCTTCTCCATCAGAATGTGCAGGGTCAGGGCACCCGGGAGGGCTGAAGCTCTCTTCAGCAGTGCCTCAGATCAGCCATGTGCTGCACAATGGGAGCTGGAAGCAGGTCACATTGTGGCCTGATCTGCTTCTGTGAGAGAGTGACTGGGGACTGCAATTTCAGGAGATGGTCTGATTAAAGCACATAAGCCTTTCATCTATTTTCGAATCCGTGTTCTAAGATTACAGTGCACTAGGCTGCTCTGGAAAGCATCTGGACAACACAGAACCAAGCACCTCTAAGGCAGGAGATAAAGATGAGTTTAAAGAGGAAAATAAGGTTTCCATTTTTTTATTCTCTCAAATGGGTAAAAATAACCTTTAATTTTTATTTTATTTTACTTTACTTTTTTTTAAAGGAGAGGGGGAAAATATTGACATGGGACCATAACTCATAAGACAAAGAAGGGATTCAGAGAGGCCATGTCTTCAAGATTTGATACTAAAGAAACCCAGTGACAACTCTGCCCTTTGCACAACTGTCCCACATGGGTAATACCTGCTTACAAACTGCCAGAACCTGAATATGAGAAGAGAAACACCTCTCTTCTGGGCCTCTTCTGAATGGGGTTTACCAGGAAGCTTTTTTCTGGGTGTTTGAGTACTTTTCAATGCCAAAAGAAACTTATTAATGAGAATCACCCTCAATATGTAACAACCATAGACAGAAAACTGCAGGCAACTCCTGATGTAGTGGTGGCAGCAACAGCAATGCAACCCCACCATTTTTCCTAAGAGATGTGGTGTGAGGCTGGATTCTGGGAAGGTCTGGTGTTCCTCGATACTTGGGCTGGCTAATTTGAATTGGATAAAAATTCAACCATTCCTACAGATCAAATATATTGAAGGGTTTTTTTCTTTATGTCATATTTAAGTGAATTTACTTTGGCAGAATTCCCTCTTCCTTGTGCTTTCTGTTAACTTTCCAGTTATTAAATCTGGTGCAGGTGTTCAGAGAGGGTACATTTCAATACCAGTTTTGTTCAATATCAGGTCTTATATCTTACTTCACAGTATTAAACTCAAAAGCTTTCTTTCTCAGAGTGCATGAAGTAATCTGATGACTGTCTATTGTCTCATTTGCTGTGTCCAGAGATAGGTGTCTGCAGTGCAGCAAGTGATGCTGCCCACACACAACACATCTCCACCACTGATAGGGTGTGCTGTGCCTGGCAGCAACAATTGCAGGGCAGGGCCCAGGGAATGGGTGTCCCTTCCCCACCTATTGGGAGGAAGAGACCTGTCAGCAGCTCAACTTTTCATTTCCACTGAATCTTAGGTATTACCAGCTGACAGCAACATTTTCATAAACAGATTTACATGCTAGATGGGTCAGAAAGAGCATTGTGGTCATCAGTGAACAAATACTTCAAGATAGTGCATCAATTACAACTCAAAACTGCCTAAAATGGACATTGAAAATGTTCAAATACTTGAAGGAAATGTCCTCCTCCTAAAAGACTGTGAGTGTTTGCTTGCATTTTGTGCAAGGTTGGAATGAAAGAAACATTAATATTGTCTTAAGCTGGGAAAAAGCTGAATGTACAGGTGAGAACTAAGATGAAACTGCTCTACTGTGAAGATCTTGTCTAATATGCAATTTGTATTCTTTCCAATACTGCTTACTTCCTAATCTTTACCACAGAAAAATTAGCAGTAGAGAAAAGCCTCATGTCTGCTGAGATGGACACTGGAAAGAATAAGCATTAATTCAGAAAATGAATAAACCTGTAATTCATCATAACTTCTCAAATCTAGATTAAGTTAAGATTATATTTATTTAAGAGAACTCTATACTCTCAGCCTCTCTTTTTTTCTCTTCTTTGTTTTCATTAAAGTCATTTCTATTTCTCTTTTAAAACTTCAGGTTGTGTTTAGCAAGGAGAATGCTTTGTTTATAGGGCTCCTCATGTAACCTGGCACCACCAGGAGCTTTCCTGTAATTAGCTCTGGTAGTCTGACTGTGCATTTTAATTTGAATGCTTGACTGATCTTCCTTTACTTCTGAGATGTGGCCTTCATTCACACTTATTGCAGATATGGAGACCAAAAAAAAAAATTAATTTCCTAACAGTATTTTCTCTTTAACTTAGTTTTTTTGGGTTTGTTTTTTTTTTTAATTAAAGCTGGCTACCAGGCTTCTAAGACTCCTCAAAATATTCTGTGTTTGATTTTCAGTGTTCAACACTGCCATAAGGCCAAGGAATGAATACACCAGGGAGCAAGCGAGACCTCTTTGTGCCAGTTTTCCCAGTACAGATCAGTTTTCCCAGTACAGATCAGTTTTCCATACTCTAAGAAGGGACCATGCTGGTGGCAGCCATTAACATACACACAGAATCACTGGTGTTGTTGCTGCTTGCCAGGTGTGCACTTCTTCATCAGCAAGCACAGCACTGATAACCCTGAGACTGCCATGCTTCCCACCACACTCCATGGGAGTCTGGAGCTGCTAGCAAGGAGCAGGGTCCAGATCTCATCAAACCACCATATATTTCAAACATACACAGCAGGCAAAATTGCTGAAAGAAATCAGCATCCGTGGGTGTGAAATACCATCCATTTTAATGTAAATTTACTCTTTCACTGAGTCTGTGGCAGCGATCAAGAAAGGTGGGGTGGAACTAGATTGTGGGTAACCTTTCTCATCCCAGCACTTAACATGAAGCTATGACACATTTAAACAGCTCCTCTTTCTGGAGCTGCAGCTGCTTGGTGAGATAGGTGCAAAAATGCTCCACAGATAGTGCTGTCAACACTGTCAAGAAGAGCTGCCCTGAGCAGAGAGCAAAGAGCTGGAGTCAATATTCCCTGTTGAAGTCGTGGGATAAAGCCTGGATAGTCCAAGCTGTGCTTTACTGGCAGCTTAACATTTCAAAAGGTGACCTCTTTGTGCCGCAGAAAGGTAGCTGCTGTGGGCTAAAGCACTGCCAGCCCCTGCAGAAGGGGTGCTGGTGTCCCCCATGCAGTGAGAGCCAGGCTGGGCACACGCCGTGTGGAGCAGCCCGTGTCACTGACCCCGTGCCACTGACCCCATGCCACTGACCCCGTGCCACTGACCGCTTGTCACTGACCCCATGTCACTGACCCCATGTCACTGACCCCGTGTCACTGACCCCGTGCCACTGACCGCTTGTCACTGACCCCATGTCACTGACCCCATGTCACTGACCCCGTGTCACTGACCCCGTGCCACTGACCGCTTGTCACTGACCCCATGTCACTGACCCCATGTCACTGACCCCGTGTCACTGACCCCGTGCCACTGACCGCTTGTCACTGACCNAGCGCAGCCGGCAGTGCAGCACAGCCCTGCACGGCACAGCATGGCACAGCACGGCACGGCACAGCCCAGCACTTCACAAGGCTTTGCCAAGCATCCTCCTCCCAATCCACCAGCCTGTGGCTAGCCCGTGTTTGGCCTCAAGAACGTGACAGCCGCTCGGTGTCAGAGGACGGGCAAGAAGCCACAGTGGGTTTGGCCATCCTCTGAGAAGCCAGACCTCTACACATGAAGTGTAAAATCCTCCTTACTTGGCCAGCTGCTGACTCGCTTACAGGGCATCACAGGAGAGGGGACCAGGTGTAGGGTAGCTGACAGTGTCTAGTCCAGTGGCCTTTGGGCTCTCTCCAGTACAGAGCACAGAGTGTCTCCTGCTGTGGAGCTCTCGTCCTCAAGCCTTTTGTCTCTGCTTAACCCTGACGTGCCATGTGCCCCCAAGTACTTAGGAGCAGTGTGCAGTGACTCCATCTGTACTCTGCCCTGCAGGGGAACTAGTGTGATTTAGAAAACTGAGGTTCCTCTGCTGGGTCTGACCTGTGGCAAAGCAATAAAGTACCTCTCACTATTGACATCCGTGGGATTGTCTCACAGGTCCAGCCTACTACCTAATACATGTCTTTAAGTGCATGCAGACACAAATACCAGGAAAATAGCTTTCAGCTCAACCTGGATCCTCTCCCCAGAAATGTGATAATCCTGATTAGCTGATACTGTGGACAGAATTTACTTACTTCCCAAACAAGCTCTTCTACTTAATGAAATGAACAAATCCACTTCCAACCTCAAAAGGGATTTTAATTTCCTGTTTCTTTAAATTAAGCCTGCACTGCCTCAAACTTTTACTGAAGTGTCAGCAGGTACATTCCAAAAATTACATCTATAGAAACAACTGTCTTCCCCTTCTGCTATTCTCTGTTCATCCATGTGGAAGCTAATTCTAAAAAAATAAAATTATCTGCTAATAATAGTGATCTAATCTCTATTCTGAGATCTGACAATCTGCAGGGCTGGGTCTAATGGCCTGGTCCTGACAGCCTGGGTGAAGTGATTACCACTCAGTGATGTACCAAAACAAGGGGCAAATCCACACTTTGCCCAGCTATTTTGCTCCAGACTACTCATCAAATCAAATTTTCATGCTGTGGTACTGTTCAGTTGTGTAGCAAAAAATCCTATATATTTTTTCAAAACTCTGTGAAAACTAGTTGCATAATGTGCTGCATATCTCAAACCTGTCTTTATTTGAAGGTTCATGTCCACTTTCCAGTTGTTCTTATGTTCACAACAACTTAATAATAATTACAGCAAACATCAGCTTTGGTCAGCAACTAAGCCACACACAGCCACCCTCTCACTGCCCCTCCAGCAGGAAGAGGAGAGAATGGGAAGAGTTAAAGTGAGAAAACTTGTGGATTGGGATAAAGATGGTTTAATGGGACAGAAAAAGAAAAAAAATCAAATATACAAAACAAGTGATGCTTAAAGCAATTGCTCATCACTTGCCAACTGGTGCCCAGCCAGTTCCTCAGCAGTGGTCCCCAGCCAGCTTCCCCCAGCTTCATATGCTGAGCATGATGCCACATGGCATGGAACATCCCTTGGGTCACTTGGGGTCAACTGTCCCAGCTGTGTCACTTCACAACTCCTTGTGCCCCTCCAGTCTTCTCACTGGCAGGGCATGAGAAGATGAGAAGTCCTCGACTTGTCTAAGCACTACTCAGCAATAACTAAGCCGCCAGTGTGTTATCAATATTAATTTAAAGCTAAAACCAAAACACAGCCCTATACCAGCTACTAGCAAGAAAATGAACTCTATCCCAGCCAAAAGCAAGACAGCATCTTTCAGCCAGGCCATTCAGCTTTGGAATGTATTCCACCCCAATTAAATGTCACTTCACGCAGTTGCTGCAGGAGACATCACTCTGAACTCCCTCATCACTGCTCTGCCCCTCTCTTCTCGGGGAGATTGCCATGCTGCTTTCCATGAGATTATGTTAGAAATCTCTCAGTAAAAACAAAAATTCCTTATCATGTTTGTTAAACAAGGAAAAGGGGTGATGAGAACACAGATGTGGGAAGGTGTGGTGCATCCTTGCAACCTCCCAGCCCAGGATGTGCCTGGTTCTGGCTCTGCCAGCTGCCCAAGATGCTGTGTCAGCACTCAGATCCATCTGCTGGCAGGGTCCCCTGAGCACCAGGACCATGGTTACTTCCAGAGGGGGCTGGAGTGGCAAAACCCTTTTCTGGAAACAGCACTGAGCTGCTCTGTCCTGCATGGGCTCCACTGCTGGAACAGGGATGAGAAACTCATTATTTAAGGGGTCAGATTTCCTTTGTAGTTTTGGGGTTTTTCTTTTCCATCAAATAAAAAGTACATCTCCACTCAAAATGAAATGAAAACCCAGTGAACAGCTTTTTCTTGAGTAAGTATAAATCTAGGTGCAATTTTTTTGTGTTGAGAGATTTCTGCACTGAAGTGTTTTCCAGCTGTATGCACATTTTGGGTAATAAATTTATTTCATTTCTATTAAATTCTGCAATTATTTTGTAAGACAATCCAAAAACTTTTGGGAATTATGTCTATTTATATGTTTCTACTATTCATAAACCAATGATATATGACAAATGTTAAAAAGAAAGGATAATTTCAATAACTAAATTTTCTGAAGAAGTCTACCCTACATTACTCCTGCATGACACCTTAAAACAGTTTTTAAGAGGGAAATTCATGATGATTTGAAAAGATTATATGTTGTATTGTAGAAAAGGTAAATTGATCTCTCCATTTGCTTAATGCTATGAAACTCTGTATCTCTCCTCATTCCTGCTTTTAAAAATATCAAGCGGTAAGAAAAGTGGGAAATAAATGTCTGCTGTTTAAGAAGCGATGACTTTGCTGAGGCTGTGATTCTCCCTGGGGGCTCAATGTGTAAAGCTGAAGTCAGTGGCTCCAGGATGGTCTTGGCACCCAGTGGATCATCCTGCCAGCACCAGACTGTTCTCCACACCGACACTGGGACCAGCTGAGCTCGAAGGCAGGAGGCAGAGCTGGGCCATGAGCAGGTAAAGCCAAGAGGGATCTCTGGAGCAAAACTTGCTGCTGGAGAACTGCAGTACAGACTGCAGGACCAGCTGAGGCTGAGAGCACAAGAATCCTGCTAGTAGGTTGTCTGCCTGGCCACCCACCATCTCACAAAATACAGCAGATCCAGACTGGAGGTATGAGGTCCTTTGGATACACAGTGAAAACCCCATCAGTACCACAGCTGTAATCAGCAGAAGAAATTTACTGACAACATTTTATAGTAAAGTGCAGAAAATAAAAAACTGTTTCTCCCCAAAGATGGATATATTGCAATCTCCTTCTAGTAGATATGGAACACAGCTTGGATAAAATTTATCAGAAGGCTGAACTGCTTGGTGAAATTGAATATGCATAGTTTCAAAGAAAAGTATATTGAGACTTTTATGGGGGTGATAGCTATTCATATATGAAAAAAGAGTACAGTAGCAAAATACAGTAATCTGGATGGATCCCACCTTCCTATATGCAGTGAGAATGTATCTGAGATTACTTGAAAAATCCATAAAAATTGCTTGGATGTTGTGCTTTCATTAAATGCAGAATTTTTCTTCATTGATTTGTGTTCATCACTTTCTGGATAAGAAAGACAATGGGGGTTTTTGCTGATTTGTGTAATTCAAAATTTTAAATTCAAACCACACATACAAACCCATCTTCTTAAACAGAAGTTCTAACCAAAATCAGGCAATAAAGGGATCATCTCTTGGGACTGAATATATTACAGTTACATCCATAGAAGCCATTGTTATCCTCCCAGAGATTATGTGCTATGTTGTGCTCATCCTTCTGTCACAGAACCACAGAGTGGTTGAGGTTGGAAGGGACCTTCTGATCAAGCTCCAACAAGGTCACCTAGGGCTGGTTGTCTAGGCACATGGCCAGACAGCTTTTGAAAATGCCCAAGAATTGAGACTACACAACCTCCCTGGGCAGCCTGTGCCAATGCTTGGTCATTTGCACAGTGAGGTGTTTCCTGATGATCAGAGAGAACCTCCTGAGTTTCAGTTTGTGCCCATTGCCTCTGATCCTGTTGCTGGCCATGGCTGAGAAGAGCCTGCTCTGTCCTCTCTGCACCTTCAGATATTTATATACATGGATGAGATCCCCCTGAGCCTTCTTTTCTCCATTGTGAACAGTCACAACTCTCATCCTTTCCTCTTGGCTGAGATGTTCCAGCCACTTCATCATCTTCATGCTCTCTTTTACTGGGGAGACCAAAACTAGACATAGGACTCCAGATGTGGCCTCAGTGGTGCTGAATAAAGCAGAAGAATTCCCTCCTTCAATCTGCTGGCAATACTTTGCCAAATGTGGCCCAGGATACCATTAGCCTTCTTTGCAGTGAGGGCATGTTGCTGATTCATGCTGAGCTTGATGTTCACCAAAACCCATAGGTCCTTTTCTGCCAAGCTGCTTTCCAGCATGAACTGGTTCCTGGGGTTGTTCCTCCTCAGGTCCAGGACTTTTAGCCTTCTTGCTGAGCTCCATGTTCTTCATACCAGCCCATTTCTCCAGCCTGTTGAGGCCTCTCTGGGTGGCAGTACATCCTTCTGGCATATCAGACACCTCTCTCAGTTTTGTGCCATCAGCAAACTTGTTGAGGGTGCACTTTGTCCCATCGCCCAAGCCATCAATGAAATTATGAACAAGATGCACTACTGCTCCTGGGGTACCCCACAAGTGACTGACCTCCAGCTTCACTTCATGTCACTGACCACAACTCCCTGGGGATTCCCATGCAGCTGGTTTTCAACCACCTCACTGTCTGCTCATCCAGCCCATACCTCATTAGGTACCCTTCTTTAGGACAATCTTGCAGCAGTGTTTAGTGACTCTCTGAATTCCAGGCAGACATTATCACTGCTATCCCATTATCTACCAGGACAAACATTTCATCACAGAAGTTTATCATATTGGCCAAGCATGATTTCCCCTTGAAGAATCCAAGCTGCCTGCTCCTGCCGTCATTGGAGATGTTTGTCTCACGTTTTCTCATGTGGGACTATGAATCTGGCAATTTCATCTTTGCATATATTCTCATTTGCAACAGTACAGAGCACTGACATGAAATTTTTTACAAGTCTTGTATTTTGGATGATATTGTACATTTCTTCTCATATTCTTTATGTGGTCTTCATTTGTGGTGGCCTTTGGAGTTCCTAAGCACAATTTCTTGTACCTGTTTTATGTCCCCAGCTCCTTCAGAAAGAACACTATTTATATTCAGCATATTTAAGGCACTGCAGCAATGTATGCTGCAATAAAGACTAATCCAATTAATGAAATGGATCTTAGGTTGAATTACAACTGCCCAAGTATTAATGAATTTGTTGTACCGATGCACAACAGGATGGGTACAGGTCTCCTCTCTAACTACCTGCTTATGGGGCTGGCATTTACAGCCAATGACAGCTGCAGTTTATAAACCCATAACCAACACCCAGGGTCTTAAATTTCACTACTGCTTTCCATGAATGTAGCTTGTGCTTTTCTGTATTTTGCTTTCATTGTTCCCTGCCCGCTCTTTTTTCCAGACTGAATCTCATTTTATTGCCAACTTATACCTTTAAATTCTGCAGGTCTCTTTTTATTATTTTGCCATCTATCCTGGGTTTTGCAACACCTTACAATTCAGTATGATCTGTAAATTTAATTACTGTCATGTTTGCAAAAGACCATAAAGAGCCAAGTCAATTATATGGCCAAAAAAGAAAGAAGGAAACCTTTATTATGCAATAAATGCTCTGCTAAAAGTCCACTCAAAAAAAGTACTATACATTTCTTGGAATTCATAGAGGTACTTGCAAAGGGATCTAGATGATTTGCCTACATCATTTGTGTCATTTAAAAAAAAATTGAAATGTATTATTAGCAAAAGTAAATATTAAAGAGATTAGAAATGGGACTTAATTCCTTTCTATGCAGATAAAATATATGGGACAAGGTAAGACAAGTATTCATATCCCACACTTTCCTATGACAAATAAATTAAACCTACCACAGTGTTACTGAGGCAGAATTGCCTCAAATTGGTTCACACATTAAGGGCAAATGCAAGACACCAATTAATAATTGATTTTATTTAATGTCTATTTTCTTTTTTGTTTTTCTTTTTTAACATTTCCAACATGTGTTATGTGTATAGTACAATTGTGTAATGCTTCAGTCCAATCTGACAGCATTTGAGCAAAGTCTATAATTCTCTGTCATTATCATCTCTCAGCTATTATGAAACTGGTAGGAATTAGAGTGGAGTAACCTTCATCATTCGACCAGGAACTACAGCAATTACAATTTGGTCTCTGACTGAGGTTAGAATAGATAAATTGAGCTAGATAATGATTACAATCGTTCAAATTCATCATTAGCTCTAACTGCATTTCTAATGGAGAAGACCAGGTAATTGGGCCTGACCATGATAGCTGCTCCTGGCTTACGCTACAGCAACATCACTAAGCTCACTCCTCTTTAATCAGACCTCTTGTTCTTAAAGAGCACAACCTGAGGTACACTAATAGGTATTAATTTTACAAAGCAATTCAGGACTTTGAAAACCTGTTTTCAATGTTCAGTCTGAGTACTCGATTTTCAGGCACAGCTGTTCTCCATTGGCAGAGAAAAGAAAATCCCTTTCAAGTAAAACATACGCTGAAAGTCCACTGGTTAATGAAAGTACGTAAACTAAGATGAACAATTTAGCAAGTTATGAATTGCCTGAGTCCCACTAACATCCACCTGTTGCCCATAAATTCACAGTGCATGCAAATTTCTCCATGAAAAGCTGATTTTATATAATTGGTTTAACTATAATAAGGATTTATTCCCTCAACTGATTTTACCTGTAACTCTGTTACTGGTGTCTTATTGACAGAGGGGTGCAAAGTGACAAATGCAAGAGAAGACCAGCCAGGTGCTATGGGCTGAGTGCAGTCAGGGCATTGGCCAGACATCCTGGAAGCCTGAGCCCCTGTATCTGCTCACGTCAATGTCTGTCCATCCTGCAAGGACTCTCAGACAAGATGCAATGTCTGTCCATCCTGCAAGGACTCTCAGACAAGATGTAAGGAAAACTGCCCGCATATTAGCTAGCATGTAAAATACAAGACTTTAATGCCTCGATTCTGTTGCCCAAACACAGGTACTCAGTGCCATGTACAAAACCCAGGGGTTTGCGGGTCATTCACACAGGGCCCA
>VYZP01036040.1:0-37513 GCA_013400635.1 Hypocryptadius cinnamomeus
TAATAAACATCTGAATCCCAACAAGAAACACTGTCTTGTGCATTAAATCCCAACCCTGGCACAAAGAAGCAAAGACTCCACACTGCCCCATGTGAAAACCCTTGCTGAGAACATCCCCAAACAGCAAAACCTTGCAGGCAGCAGCTGGAGCTGCGTGCGGATCGCGCTGCCGAGCGCCAAGGCAGTTCTAGGAACTGTGACTAACGGGGGAAAATTGAAGGCAATGCAGATTTTTGGGCTAGAAAAGGACTGACAGTGAAAAGATAACAACCTTCATGCATATAAAAGATAGCAGGGAAGTGGGGAGAAGTGATAATCTGTCTCCAGTTTTGTAATAGGACAACTGGTAATTTGCCTTAACTTAAATTGCCTGGACAGATGAAAAGGTTTTCCTAACTGGAGTAATATCAGGGATGGGAATCTGGGTTGTTTACTTTTGTTTAAAATTTCCAACAATTATTTTGTTGAAATTTCCATCGAATGAAAAGAAAAAAAAAAAGAAAACACTCAACAAAACCCACCAGGAATGACTTGGAATGATGCTGCCGGTAGTAGAGGGAGACAGCAAAGACGATCTTGTGATTTGCTATTCATAAATGAAGAATTCATGCAAGAAATGGGGGTTACTTATAGAGAAAGGGTGGGGAGAAAGGATTTGGAAGAGAAAGAAGACAGGGAGCTGATAGAGAAGTAGCAAACAGATGGAAAGAAGAGAAGTTATCCATGAGGAAAGTTTGGCTAAAATATGGAGGAAATTATTCTGAAAGATGAGACACAGAGATAGGAGGGAAGATGTATAGCTGCTCAAAGACGACAAGAATGAATACAAAACAAACGAATTCAGAGTTTCCAGGCAGCTGCAGTATTAATCTTGGCAAGAGACACTGGAATAGGGCAAAAATTAAATATCCTTGGATAGCAGGGAAAAAACCAGACAGAATTTGTAGAAAATACTTCACTGAGAGGGAGACAACAAGATAAAAAGAATTAAACTAAAGGTGACAAAATATTCATAAAATAATCTGGTTTAGCAGTCAGGGACTTGATGGTGAACAACAGGGAATTGGGAAGGTTGGGTTTTGCCTGCTGCCATGTTGGCAGTTTGGGATGTGTGGCACGCTGGGTGGGAACATCCATCGGGGGAATGCTGCCGAGTCTGGGACTGAGCAGGGACTGAGTCACTGCAGCCTCCTCTGCTGTGGGGCTTTAGCTCTGCAGAGAGGGACACGGCCCCACAGTGGAATATTCTCCCTGAACAGCACAAGAGGCTGCTTGTCCCCAGCTGCCAGGGAGGGGACTGCAGGAACCCACCCCCTGTCAGGGGGCTGGGATCTGAGCCCATCCCAGAAGCTGAGCAAGGTAAGGCCTGGTAAATTCATGATAAATCCATATTTAAATGGGAGATCATGGAGCACATCAACAGCTGTGAATTATTCTACTTGCAGAGCTCACCTGTGTGAGAGGCTGGGAGAGCTGGGAATGTTCCCCTGGAGAGGAGAAGGCTCCAGGGAGAGCTCAGAGCCCCTGGCAGGGCCTGAAGGGGCTCCAGGAGAGCTGGAGAGGGACTGGGGACAAGGGATGGAGGGACAGGACACAGGGAATGGCTCCCACTGCCAGAGGGCAGGGATGGATGGGAGATTGGGAATTCCTGGGTGTGAGGGTGGGCAGGCCCTGGCACAGGGTGCCCAGAGCAGCTGTGGCTGCCCCTGGATCCCTGGCAGTGCCCAAGGCCAGGTTGGACAGGGCTTGGAGCCACCTGGGACAGAGGAAGGTGTCCCTGGCATGGCAGGGCTGGCACTGGATGATCTTTAGCTCCCTTCCAAACCAAACCATTCCATGATTCCATGATTCTGTGCACAGCTGGAATGTAGAGAGATCCTGCCAAGTTCTCCTGGATGGAGAGCAGCTGCACCCTGGATCCTGCAGCACAGGAAGGCTCTGCTGGCTCCAGTGCCCATCACACAGCACTGCTGGAACTTTGGGCATTCCTGATCCTGATGGCTTTTAGTCAAATTTATCCCTGCACATATTTTCACCTGCTCCACTGCTCTGAGTGGTCCCATCCTGCAAGAAGACCCCAGGTCACTTGTCAAAACAACCCCTGGGAAGAGCTGTGAATCCTTTTGCTGTCCAAAAGGCGACTTCTTGGGGGAGAAATTCCTGGGTTTTGTTTTAAATTGGATTATTCTGCATCACTTCAGAGCTGCACCACGGGGCTGGTGCTGTGTGGGAGCAGAGGGAGGAGAGAAGTGATGGCACTCAGAGACATCCCAGTGTCACCAGAGGGTGGGACAGAGGCACATTTGAAGAAACCAAATCTTCAAGGTGCAGCACTCCTGTCCAATCCCTCACAGTCCCCACCATGGACATGGACATGATGGACATCTTCTGATGGACATGGAGATGTGACTCCCAAACTTCTCCAGGCAGCTTGACCTGGGATTTTTAATACTTTAATGAAGATTTGGGATTTTTAACACTATAATTAGCATTTATAATTTAAAAGTTAGATGACATTTAACAACAGGACTGGAGGAACACTTGTAAGGGGCACTGAAGGATGAAGAGCAGGGTCACACCACTGCAGCCTCTGCTGGGACCACTCCTCAAACATTTCTTATTTCAACAACCTGAGTTGCCAAACAAGGAGAGGAATCCCTATGGGAATGACAACTATCTGCCCCAGTCCACAGCCAAGCAACATCCCCAGCTTCTCTCCAGCTCTCCTGGAGCCCCTTTAGGCCCTGAAGGGGCTCTGAGCTCTCCCTGGAGCCTTCTCCTCTCCAGGTGAGCACCCCCAGCTCTCCCAGCCTCTCACACAGGTGAGGTCTGTGCTGACTCCCCAACATCCCCTTGCTCCAACATATCCCAGTCACTCACTCCAAACCACTCTCCTGAACCTCAGGAAGTTTCAGGCTGTGCTGATGAAAGGGATGGCTTTCCCAAAATGCAGGATCTTTCATCCTGTTTTATCCATATCTTCTATAGAATTTTTTTAAATGCTGTTTTATCCAGACTGCTTTTCACAGGACTCCTGGAAACCTGCAGTCTGACAGAAAGAATTTCAGTTCCCCAAACTTGAAACTGAAGAAACTTGATTCCAAGCAGGAACAGCTATTTGGAAACAGTGATGTTTCCACCAGCAGATTTTCCTGCTGGGCATGGAGCTGCCAACTGCTAACCACTGATGGTCCTCATTATCTCTCTGCTGATACTAAATATTTCTGATGGTGATGTGCTGCCACGAGCTCCACAGCAAGGAGCACAACAGAGTTTGGAGTCAGTGGTCCAACACCAGAACAATTTCCCTGAGGATTTTCTCTTCTGCTCTGCCTGGGTCCTGTTTATGAGCAGCCTCTCAACATATAATTGGCAATTAAACATATATAATTGGTATTGCCCAGAGAAGCTGTGGCTGTCCCAACCCTGGAGTGTCCAAGGCCAGGCTGGTCAGGGCTTGGAGCAGCCTGGGATAGTGGAAGGTGTCCCTGCCATGGCAGGGGTGGACTGGGAGAATCCTTAAGGTCCCTTCCAACCCCAAGCATTCAGGGATTCTGGGATTCCTCTCTCTTAGCAGTTTCTTTTCCTCTCTCCTTGCTTCACCTACCCACGGTTGTACAGCTCAGTCTTTGATCTTCACTCTCTCTCTTCACTATTGCTATTTTTCTTGATGTATTTTGCCAAATGATGTGTTCTCCCAATTCACCCAAGTGTCACACTCTACATTACTTTCCAACTCAAATGTGGGATTTTGCAGCTTCTTCCCTACTTGTAGCACTTCCTTCCCCCACCACAACCCCTTCTGTCAACATTCCCCATCCCAAAAACTCTGTTTTAAGTGAAAACTTGCACTACCTGGATCCTGCTCTGGATCCACACATTTCTTAAGAAGAACAGTAGATTATAAATTCATTATAAGGATGCAAAGTAAAATCTGATCCCATTTCAACATCAGTTGGATGTAATTAAAATTCTGGGCACTCTGGATTCCAAGTCCAGTGTCTCTGCTTTGCTCTGTGTGGGGTTGAGCAGCTTTGAGGCTGTGGCAGCACCATGTGGGACATGGAATGGCACACACAGGCCATGTCCAGCCTTTAATGGCTCTAGAACTCCTGGAACCTCAGGAATTTGGCCCTAGAAACAATCCCAAACCTAACCAGGCACAGCACAAGGCATGGAAGGTGTGGGTGCTAATGAGAAGTTATTTTCATATTTCTTCAACCCCAGGTGCTGCCAACAATGGTTGAAGCCCAGCAGGCTTAGTTTAAATCAGCCTCAGGCTCTGTTTAAATCAGCCTCAGGCTCAGTTTAAATCAGCCTCAGGCTGGTTCTTCTCCATAGCTCATGTCAGCTTTGGGGAATTCACTGTATGGGAAAGGAGGCTGCCTTGCTGCAGTCCCCAAAGGCCCTGGGCTGACAGGGCAGCTCTGCTGTGCTGCTCTCGTGGTCCAGAGGGGCCAGACCCCCTTGTGACCCTGACTCAGCCCCCTGGCCCTGCTCCTGTGTGGAAAATGCCCTTCCTGAGCTGGCTGAACCATGGCTGAAGCACGGGACTCAGCACACACCTCATGAAGCAGACCTGGCTTGGAATGAATGCACGGAGCACAACACCTCACACCTCTGCAGGACTCTGCCTCCTGCAGCTCCCTGTCCAGTTTAGGATCCAATTTGAAATAGGTAACTGCTTATTTCTGGAATCTCAAATGGAAAATGCAATCACTGGACCAAAAAACCCCAAAAAACCCAGCAGTGAGATTCTTCTGTAACCTTGCAGAAGGTTCTGAACACGACAGAGGGCATTAGTTATCATGACAGCAGTACTTAAAGCAGACATTAGCATATTTAAAAATACTTTTAATGATATTCTCCCAGGGAGAAAGTTCTGTGGCTGAAAACTCCACTGGCGAATAGTTCCCTCTTTGTATTGAGTCCCCTCTAGATTCATCTGCTAAACCCATAGAAGGAAGAGGCTTTAGTGTTTCAGACAGTTTTGGCTGCTATGCTGCTGAGTACAGTTGGATTAGTTTCTGAAATAGAATTGGCTCCCAAATTATTTGAAGCATTTGTGCTCAGGGAATGCTGGGAAATGTCATTAGCGTGCCATAATACTTTTGCCTAATGCTCTCCAAAGTCTATGCCAAAAAAAAAAAAAAAAAGGGAAAAACACTATTTTGACTCCAAGTGACTGTGAGAGCAGACCTAGAGAACTGCCCCAAATTCAAATAAATTAGTGACAGCAACCTTCCAAGCTGAGATTGTTTTCTTTGTCTGGAGAAGAGAAAAGGTAAGAGCTGATGAAATAAAATACAGATCCATGCTGGGATCTGTTTCCAGCTCTCTTTGGGTACTCACTCACTACCTGCAGGAGATGAGGGAGGAACAGGAACAAACCAGGACTCACCCCTGCCATGCCAGCAATATCCTGAATCTCCTCAAATCCTGCCATTTTACTGAGTGCAGTTCCTTCAGCTTTCATTCAACACATTCCTCACCTCCTCTGGAGCACTCTCTGCTTCAGAGCCTTTTGTCTTTTGCTCCCAATTCCCCTGTCTATGGATTCATCCAGTGTTGAGTTTGGAGCTCTTATTTTTCCATCAGCTAATTAAGTGCCATCGATGAGCCTCCTCCTCCTCCTCTCCAGAAGATGCTGTATGTAACTCCCATGCCTATTTCTCCACTTTCTAATTAGGGAAATTTGTTATTAATTTTATTCCAGCTGTGCCTCACTGTGTGAAAGGAACTTGTGCTGGTGTTTGGAGGGGCTGCCCTTCCCAGGAAATCACCACAGGGAATTCCAGCAGCTCCTGACCTGGTCCAGGAACTGATAGTGCCCTGCAATTTAGTGTCTTCAAAAACTACTCAAAACCCTTAAAATTAGTCAGAAAATTGAAGTGTGTAGCAGCTAATTAATAATTTCTTTAAAAATCTGGAGTATTTTGAACATGAGAACTGAAAAAGGAGTAAGTAAGTAAATAAATGCTGTGAATCCTCCTTAAAAACCAAGCACCCAACAAGATCCCTGCCAGGAGGCTGTGGGTGTACATGAGATGGATGGAGATCAGGTTGGCAACGTTTAAAAGAAGATGGATTAAAACACCAAACCAAAACAAACCAGAAAAAATGGCTTCCCTGTGGTGATCAGACCAATATAATTAAACACAAGACATGGTCATCAGTGCTAATTAAAATTGGGGCCAGAGTCTTGCATTCATCACTGTAGTGCTTAGGCAGCACCAAGGAAAGGCAGAACTCTGCTCCTCCCTCAGTTCTAGCAATAGAGGATTCAGCCCCTGCTTTACTTCAGCTTCCAAAACAGTTCCTCAAATTCAGAATAAAACCAGATACACTTCATTTGGATTAGCTGTAGTGACACAGTGCTGGAGGAAGCTCCTACCAAGGTAGCAGTGGGTTTCATTGTCCTTTTTCTGTCACTAAAGCATCGCTCTGCCTGCACAGCCCCGCTGCAGGGAGTGGTTTGCACTCCAGAGCCACACTGCCCCAAACTCTGGCCACAGCAGTTCACACAGGGTGTGAGGGATCCCCCTGTGTCCCCACTGCCTAATTAACCCTATCACTGAAGGGCTGATTAACCCAAGCCTGCTCTGCCAAGGGGGCTGAGCAGTCACAGTCATCCAAAGGCAGTGGTTTTCACTTCTCCCCTGAGTATCCCCATGTTTTTTCTACCTTCAGCCTTCAAACACATTTCTTTTTCTGCACAGAACCAACCAGAAAGAAAAATTAACCCTCCCCTCAGGCCCTTCAGCCCTGGATGGTCTTTAAGTTCTCTTCCAACTCAAATAATTCTGGGATTTTGTGACCCTTCCAGCATAAACCATGCTAGGGTTCTATGATTTCCACTCAGGACACAATTTCAGATTTCAACTCTCTGTGCAGGACTCAGATTAAACTTCAGCTCAGGAAGTCTGGGCAGCAAGGGAGATCCCCTGGGTCTCCTGCTTTTAGGAGGAGCGGCAGAAACTCCATGGAGAGTAGGAGCCATCCTCCTCCCTTAGCACAGCTGAAAGAAAAGATGACACATTCAAAAACAGGGCTCTGGTTTTCCCAGTGCACCTTTGGTGGAAGTTGGGATCACTGCCTGATCCCTTCCCCCCTTCAACTCCCACAGCCCACCAGCTCCTCACTGGCTCAGAGCTCACAATTCACCATCTGTCCCTAATCTCCTCTTTGTACTAATAACACGTTGTAATTGCAACATCTCTTCATGCAGCAATTGATCAGGCAGATAAGAACAAACAAGGAAACAGTGAGCCTGACACAGCCAAGAGCAGTGGTACATCCTGCAGGGCTTCCTGTCATCTAACCACTGAAACTACAAAAAAAACCAACCCCAAACACTTCTTTTGTCTAGAACTTCACAGTGGGTGAAAATAAACACATGGAAAAAATGAAAATGTGATTCAAAAATACAGGAAAGAATGTAAAACTTACCAGGCTCTAACTTGATTATTTTTACAGCAGCCAGTTCTCCTGTATGAAGATTTCTAGCCTGAAACAAGAGAGTTAAGATATATTTAGATATAGTTAACATAGATATTTAGATATAGCTAAGACATATTTAATCATAATTCAAAGGAACATCACAGTCTTACAGATTGTGCAAAAATAAGATGTTGTGTGATACAAATACAATGCAAAGCTGAGACCAACGTGGGTGAGGATAATTTGGGTTTGGAATTAGCACAGCACCAGCCTGGTGGAATTGTGGTTGGAATTGTGAAGTGTTCCTGACAGTTCTTTTGCAGAGTTTATAACATCAAATCACAGAACCACTGAGGCTGGAAAAGCCCTCCAAGGTCATCCCATCTGTGACTGTCACCACCCTGTCACCCAGCCCAGAGCACTGAGAGCCACATCCAGTCATTCCCTGGACACCTCCAGGGATGGGGACTCCAAACCTCCCTGGGCAGCCCCTTCCAACCCCTGAGCACCCTTCAGAGGAAGAAATTCCTCCTCATGTCCAACCTGAACCTGGAAATGAGAGTTCACCCCTCTCAAACACCATTTTTAAGGGAAGCTTCTGGCACTCAAGGATGCACCAGGGGCTCACCCATCTCATGGTGCTGAACCTCAGTGTTCCCCAAAAGTGGAACTGAGAGGGGCAGGAGAGGCACTGCAGAGGCACCAGGGATGAGTCACAGCTCCCTGCAACAACTTCACTCTGCAAGCTCCCTCCTTGGTCCCACAATCCTCCTCCTCAGAAGCAGCAGCTCCAATTAAGCCTTTACAGAACTGTCCTCTCTGGACATGCTCCAAATTTCAACTGAGAATTCAGTGCTGGAAGATGATGTCACAGGAACCTCAGATATAGAAAGTTTTAAGAAGGGATTTTGTGAAAATTTTCTAGTAACTAAATCACTCAGGCACCATTACCAGAGCTAAACTATTATTCAGGACACAAAACCAGATTTAATTAGGCTGAGCATCCAGGAGTTACAGGAGTTTAGTCCCAATTGTTTCATTCTTACCCTAACAAATATGCAGAGTCTTCTGAACAGCTGAAATCTGGTGCAGAGGTGGTTACAGAAAATGGAGGGAAAAATGGTTAAGTTAAATCAATTTGGACTTAAGATGAGGATGTAAAGGAAATTTGACCCCGTGAAGGGAGTCATTACAGAACACTCTTCTCTTGTGCATGGACAAGAAGTCTTAAAAATAGGAAAATCAAGAGCCTGAAGGATTAAACCCAGAGTTTTATCAAAACTTAGTCAAGCTTCAAAACAGGGAAAGGCTTTCCAGCCAGGAAAAAAACCAAACCAAACCAAACCAAACCAAACCAAACCCAACCCAATGACCGGCCTTTCAAAGTCCTGCAGTGCTAAGACATGAGATGGATTTCAAAATGCAGGCCAAGGACACAAATATGACTCAAGCTGATCTCAAAGAGAACCTGAACAACTCTACAAAGGACCCAAACATCTGCAGACCAAATCACTCAGAGTCATCTGCAAACCACAAAGGAAACATTCACCACTTCTGAAAGCACCTTCCCACGGAGGTGTTTTTTTTTTTTGTAAACCACAGCAAAATCTTTAGTGTCCTTCAAAATCTAGAAGGAGCAGGTGAATCCCAGCGGGATAAAGGATTAGGATAAAGGATAAGGAATTAGGAGTGCTCTGGTCCTGCTAGACCAATGTGAAGCAGGGATGTTCCCAGCAGGGACACACACTCTGCCTCAGTGAAGCCAGGGATGCTCCACTATCCACACTTTTGTCCAGGAGCAGCTCAGCTCTTCAGATGAAGCGGCCTGCACCATTTCCAGAGTATCAGCTTCACTTCTGGAGCACCAAAAGGATTGTATTCCTCACAAATATTCCTTTTCCACACAAGCAGTAACTGCCACTGTCATGCTGAAGCCTGAAGGAATGGATGGAGTCTGCCAAAGGTCTGCTTGGCTGGGATCAGAGGGTTCAGGCTGGGGAACACTGCAGTTCCTGGCTCCCAGCTCTCACACACGACACAATTCCACTAAATCGTGTCCTGCTGCTTTCCAATCTCACCACTAAGCTCATATATAATCTATAGCTTGGACAGGGACTATTTTGGGTTTCAACCATCAAACTCTGCCTGCTGGAACACAAAAGTCCCCACTGGGATGATATTTATGACCTAAACCTATCAAGTTGTCTGTGTTTTCTGGTCCCACAGCTTTCCTCTTCCACCAGACGCATTCTTGAGTTGATGACACCAAGACCACACGTGATCATTAACTCCTGTCGTGCCAGAGCCAAAGGCAAAATCCCAAGTATTCCCTGATCCACAAAATCCTTGTGTGGATGCTCCCAGACAAGGAATGGTTTTACATCTCCAGTCTAGACATTGGCATTGTGATCATGCAGCAAATCACTCAAAATGCTTCCCAAGGGATGTCACCCAAATGTCACCAGAGGCTTTTGTTCCCTACTCCTGGCTTGCAGCAGCTTTGCACAGGGACACACAGCTCCACCTTCCCTCTGCCACCTGTCAGCTGAACACTACATCAATAATGAATTACTGCTCTCATTAAAAATGCAACAAGGCCAGGGCTAAAAACTGGTTCTCCATGTACACACCTAGATATGAAAAGTGTCAGATCAGGATTCCTCAGATCACTTTGGGATGTGTTAGTCAAAGAAATCCTCATTTCCCACGAGTCACTGCAGGTTGCATCTTTTTTTTTTTTTTTTTTTTTTTTTTTTTTTTTTTTTTTTTTTTTTTTTTTTTTTTTTTTTTTTTTTTTTTTTTTTTNTTACCAAGGAAGTCCCAGACAGGAAGGCACCACATCAACGTCACTGGCTTTGTGAGTCAAACCTGAAATTTGACTAGAAATGATACCTGACAAAAATGTAAGTCCCTAATGTGAAAAATTAATTAATGATCTGTCAGTCTGTCTTATTGATATAATTCTGCACTGCAGAGGGGGAACTACAGACTAAGAAATTACAGTTCTTCCACTCATGTTATTTACATTTCCTGAGCCCAACAGCAAATATCTGCCTCCTCCTCATCCCTTGAAATTTCCTCTGTATTTCAAGTCTCAATCTAAAACCAGCTGAAATTTTTGAAATTAGCCAGAGGCCAGGGAAGCTGTTACTTCATGCCAAGCAATCCAGACCTGTTCAGTATCTCGTGAGCTATTACTGACAAAGAAAATAATCATTTATATGCATTTATCCCATAAAGATGACATATATATAATGAACCTCAATGATGTATTTCACTTTTAAGGAAGATAAAATTTGTTAGATCTCTTATTGACTTTAATTCTTCTGGCCTTGATCCCTTCAATATATAAGAAAGTCTCCTAAGAATTCACTTGACACTAAAGGCTGAAAGGCTCAGTGCTGCTGTCCACATCTCCATCAGCAACGTGGTCCAGTTCCACAGGACAGAAGCAGATCCCAATTTCCCAAGATATTTGCTGTAAGACTTTCTCCAAGAGGAAGACAGAGCTTTTGCCCTTTATTAGTATTGATCCTAATTTTATTTCAAGGGACTCAAACCTGAAGATCATGTTCCCTATAGAATGAAAACTAAAACTACAGGATTTTGGCAGAAGGATTGCAAAGTTCCAACATGAGCCTCACAAGAATGGGATCAGAACAAGAATGTATTTGAATGAGGTGAACAACAGCCAAATTTTAATTTGCTCAATGTCATTTACAGAGTTTATTTACTGAGAAAGAAGAGTTTGGCAGCAGCCTTTTGGTCACCTCTTCAGCTGTCCCACATCCTGACAGAGGATGAGTGACAGCATCCCACTGAGCACAGCTCTTCCAGAATATTTTAGCAGCTGAATACTAACACTGCAGAGCATCACATGGAATCTGTGTTCAAAATAAAACAAAACAAAACACAAAATAAAAACACAAAATCTCTTTTTTTTTTTTTTTTTTTTTGTGTGTGGATATCCCATTGCATTGCTGTAGTGACCGAGCACATCCCACCCCACTGGGACAGCGCTGTTAGCAGGACTATTTTGGGGAGCTGGGAGAGTTTTGTAGTACTACACACAAAAAAAATCATTGGGTTCTCCCACTGACACTTGACTTTCTTCCCAAACAGCTGCTGTGGGACAATGGAACCTGAGGTGAGGCCCGTGGCAATCCCTGTGTGCAACGCTTCCCACCGCACACCCAAACACCACACCTGAGAAAACACAATCTGGGGAGGACATTTTCTGCAGCCAGTGACCAGAAATAACACAGAGAACTGGTTTCAGAACCAGTTATGCACTCTGCACTTGTGTTTTATTTGTTTTCAAGAGTGCAAGCCAAACAGTTCCAGCCCAGGGGGTCCACAGTGCTGAGCCACGTGAGATGGTCAAAAATGGGGGAATCTTGGACATTTGAATCTCTGCTCAGTGTCCTCTTCCTAACCACAGAGGAGGAGAAAGGGAAGATTCATGCAGCAACATCCCTCTGTCAGGCTCCAAATTAGTATTTTCAATTTCTATGGTGAAATCCTCTCCTCTCCCCATGGTCACTGTCTCATCTCCAGCCCGGGATCAAGAGCCCCATTCAGAGAGGAGCTGTTTGCTGGAGCGTGTCTTCATTAATTGAATGCTGATTGCAGCTCCTGTGGCAGCTCTCCCCTCCCTCCCCAGCTTATTCACCCCTTGCCAAGCTTCACTCACCCCTGACCACGAGGTTCTGCTGCCTCAAGTGCTGCCTGCTTGTTCCCAGTCACTGAATATCCCTTCAAAAGGTACCTGACCTCGTGCCCTGGCAGTGAAACACAAGCTCCTCTGCTTTCCAGTTTCTGACCTCTGACACTTTATAATTCCCAACCTGCTCTGTGTGGTTTGGAAATACCCATTGTGCTGTGTTTTCCTTTCCATATCTCACAGCATCATGAAACAGCGCCTTGAATTCACCTTCCTGCATCTCTGAATTCACATCTACCACTGTCAAGAGCTCTCACCCAGCTGAAGTGACCCAAAGAAATACAGAATTTAAATTATGTCCTAATGCAGAAGTTTAAATAAATGTTCCTGGTGTTCATTACAATTAACTATACAATTCTGTTTACACTTGTGATTTACGTAAATCTGACAGATTTAAAAAATGCTTTGTAACTAGAGCTAGAAAAAACAAATATCAGCAATGTACTCTTAATGACTGGAAAGGAGATGTTTGCTCTTCTCAAACACAATCTCTTTACCAGGTCAGTTTAACACCTCAAGTGTAGAGTTGAGGATTCTTAAAATGTCAGCTGAAGCCAGAAAATGACTCAGAAAGCCCAAATTAACAGCAACAAGAGTTAATCTGCACTGTGTGAGCTCAAAGTTGCCTTCCTTCACAAGAGGACATCACAGTTTTCTGCAGGGCTGTATATTCAGAAAACTTTTGTAAAAGAAACCAAACTCTCTCTGAAAGCTCTAAAAAAAAAAAACCTTGAAAATCTGCAGGTCAGCCCAAGGAGAGAGGCCAGAGCCAAGCCAGATCTGCTCAGAGCAGATCCAAACCTTGGTGTCGGGGAAGAATCACCTGCCCTGGCTCCAGCCCAAAATAGCAGCTCCCACTACTGTTTCCCAGTTTTGGAGTGAGTAGAGTGTGTTGGTTCCTCTCCCAGGACCAGCACACCCCAAAGCACCCTCAGGGGGCTCCTAGGAATGGATTCAATCCACAGATTCTACCCCCTAGATGGTGCCTGTACCCAACCCACACAGCTGCAGTTCTTGGTTTGGGGTTTTAACCCCTCTTTCATATAAGACAAAATAAGGAAAATCAAGCCAAAATTCCTCACAGCCCCATGCCAAGAAAACCTAGAGAGAGAGTGAGAGTGGATAAGTCCTTCCTGCTTGGTGCTGACAGTGTTTCTGTAACAGATACTGAACATATTCTTTCACCTCTGAAGGTCTGTGGATGGATTAAAAATGTAATTGGAACAAAGGAGGAAAGCTTAAAAAAACCCCAAAAATTGGACAACTCTGGCAAATGTTAATGCCAATCTTACTGGACAGGCTGATTTGTGCCAGACAGAACCAATGGCACAGAATCACAAAGTCCCAGAACGGTTGGAGTTGGAAGGGACCTTAAAGATTGTTCAGTTCCAGCCCTGCCATGGCAGGAACACCTTCCACCATCCAAGGTTACTCCAAGCCCCATCCAGCCTGGCCTTGGACACTTCCAGGGATCCTGGAGCAGCCACAGCTGCTCTGGGAGAACTGCTCCAGAGCCTCCCAGGCAACAGTTCCCTCCCAGTATCCCACCCAGCCCTGCCCTCTGGCAGTGGGAAGCCATTCCCTCTGTCCTGCCACTCCAGCCCCTCACCCAAAGTCTCTCCATCCTTTTTGTTGGCTCCTTCAGGCCACAATGAAGTCACCCCAAAGCTTCTCTGTTCCAGGCTGAAGAACCCCAAATCTCTGAGCCTTTCCTCACAGAGTGGAGCTGTCCCTCCCCATGGGGACTCTGTGGCACATGTCTGGCTGCTCTTTGCTGCTGGAAAAAGAAACCTGAACACCATTCTGGATTTTCAGGGCTGTTTGTCTTTTAGGAAGCAGAAAGATCCAGAGGCAATTGTTCCCCCTGAAATCTTCCAGCTGGATTTTTGGAGGTGGAGAGCAGTACCAGACTCCTTTATAGTGGAAGGCACAGAGGCTTTCAGAAACTATTTCCCAAACAGAGACTTTATACATTTAAGACACTAAAAAAGAATGGTCTCTTCCAACCAGCAGTCACTGCTTTTTGGGATAAACCCAAAATGAAGATTTCCATGCTAATTTTACTAGTTTATTCTGTAGTTGCAGCAGAGCCATCACTTTGGATCTCTGAGATGAGTATTGCACGAGGACAAATACTGATTTTGTGGGTGCTCTCCAGATGGATACTGCCAGTCCTCATCCCTCAGAACAAGCAGCAGCACGAGGCTGGATGAAAAATTCCCAGCTGTCACTCCCTATTTCCACATTTCCACACTCCCTGTTGAAAGGACAGAACCCAGAATATGCAGAAGTGCCACGATTTCAATAAATTCCACATTAAAACCTGAATCCCAGATCCACCACTGGCACTCCTGACCACAGCCATAGCACAAATAAGGCTTAAATGTATTTACTTTTCCTGGCAATTGGTGAAATTGAGATATCTTATCTCTGGAAGAGAAAATTGGGAGGAGGAGGAGGAGACCTACCTTTCACTCAGAGACTTCTGACACTTTCTTACTCAAGGCCAATTAATTCAAGCAGAAAGGGATTAACAGCTCATTAATGATGCGAGGCCAACTCCCTTTATTCTCCAGAAAACCAGACTGAGCATTTGTATAAGCAGAGGGGTTTTGTGGGGCTCAGTAGCCACTAAAAACATTTAATTCTCATCCCAGGTAATAATTACTAAAGGACAAAGACCTGGGGCAATAAAGATAACAATAATAAAGATCAATGCACAATTTAACATTTATTTAGAGGGGAAAAAAAAGAAACAAAAGAAGTCTGCTTTGTGCTTCCCAGCAGAGGTTGGTTATTCTCCTATGAAATTTTCTTGGCAGATGCTCCTTTGCAAAATATTTGGCACCATCCTTCTAAAACTGAAAAGCTAAAGCTAGAAACAGACCCTGACCACAAAAGTATTATTTAGCAACTAATGCAGCACAAAAGACACAAACAAATACCACATGAGGAAAAAAAAAAATTAAAAGGCCAAAATTTTGACTCAGCTGGAGAAGAAAACAAACCAGAAAAGAACCTTTCCAAGTTACAATTGTGTGCATTACAGTGGTTTGAAAAGCTACTAGAAATAACTCACTTTCCTGGGGAACAAGAAACATTTTTGAACATAAGATCATGAAAATCAAAGAATGCCCATGGAGCTGCTGATATACTCAAAAATGAACAGATGCCCAACAGCTTTACAGGCCAGGGTATAAAATAGGGAAAAGAAAAGAGGGGAAAAAAAAGAAAAATATACCTTCAAATACATTAAACTACAAACCAAGATGGATTTTAAAAGGATTTTTTCACCAGAAGATAGGGAGAATAAATGTAAAACAATTTTATTGTATTCCTACGTTGAATGCCTAGACCATGACAGCAAAAAAAAATCCCTCACAATATTATGGAGTACAAACCCAAGTAACATTAAAAGACTGTACATTTCATCAGCTGCAGGGGAATTTATTTATTCCTTAGAGATGAAAGAACTAAGAGATGTGGCAACCAAAATATCTGAAAGAAAACATCTACGTGTCTTCTTTTACTGACAAAAAAAAAAAAAAAATTAAAAAAAAAAATTAAAAAAAAAATCTGGCTTTCCAGGCAGAGAGAAAACAAATTTCTGAAGGAAAAGATGGGTTGCTTTTTTATAATAAAAAACTAAAGAATTTCAGACCATAACTGATTTCTTTAGCAAAGAAAAAGGTATTTTTTACTGCTCTGTAAATATGAGCTAACACACAATGAGATGTGTCTCCTCAGAAAGGCAAAACTGAGGAGCCTCCACTGGCATTTTAAAGGGCAAAAAATGGAATTTTGAGATTGTAACTGTTATCTCAAACCCTCCAAACCAACGGTAGAAATCCCCATCAACTCCTTTTCCTTATCATAATTTATCCGATAGAATCTCGAGAGATTCAGGTGGAAAATGCAGATTTAAATAGAAAAATCGACCTCCAACAAAGTTGTTCAGTAATCACCTCCTTAAAATTTCACTTCCTCAGAGATGAACTCACAATTACAAAATTAAAATTAAATTTCAATTAAAATGAAACTAAATAATTAAATTAAATTAACTGAAAAATTAAAATTAAAATGAAAAAGCCATAAATTTGCCTTGATGAAGAAAAGAGGTCAGTGTTTTGCTCTTTACTGTTAAATAAACCAGTGACCAGAACAGAATTAATAAAGAAGTGTAATTGAAGAAGTTAAAGGAAAATTAGCTAAAAATAGGAGTTGGAAGATTCTTTTTGTGTTCTACAATTAAGCTTTGGTTTGCATCTGGACTGTATCAATTGTCACCTTCTTGGGCTGGGAGATGGGTAAGATCTGATGCTTCTTTCTGATCCTGGGACAGCTGTTCCTACCAAAATAAACCCCAGCATTTATTTACAGTCTTCAATTTACAGGGATGAAATAGTGATCAGCAATATTCCTAATTCAGGAGAAAAAATCAGAACTTGGAATTCTGTAGGAATAAACAGAAATGACATTTCAGTAGGTTTTTAGTGAGGAAAAATTGAAGTTCTAAATGTGCTGGTACATGGGAAAGGTTACAGATAAAATATGTTTTGCACTTGTGCTGATGAAGCAGAGAGGAAATATGCTGCCATTTCATTACAGATGATAACTGAAAATCGTGCAAGTTATCCTCTCACTTTATTTTTAACCAGAACAGAGGGAAAAAACTGGTCTGATTTTTTATTATTATTGTTTTCTTAATTTTAACCAATTAACTCATGTAAATGATGTCACCTGGAAACAAGACTCTTTCAAGATGTCACATGAAAATGAGAATATTTTTCTGCAATTTCATCTGCAGTGATGGAGCACCAGTTTCACTTCAGTCACCTGATTTCAAGCACTTGACCAGAGACTTCCTCACTTTACTTTGAAAGATGAACCAAAACCATGCTGCTCAAGTAATATGTGCTATTAAATAATTGGAATATTCTGGTAAATTTGGCCTGATGATTTAAGTGTAATTTAAAAAGAATTTTTAAATTTTTAATTTTAACACACTTGAGAACATTTTCCATCTTGCCTCATTTCTCTTGTCTATATAGATTTTCTTTTCTCTATTGTGTTTCTATCAGGTTTTAAATTTGCACTTGCTGCATCCCTGGGTATGGGGATTTTTGAAAGAGTTTTGAAGGAGTAAGAGATGAGATTCCTGAGTTGTTTTTGATGATGTGGTTTATTTTCTTAATTTCTACACAGGTAGGAAGGGTGAGTTTGGTTTACATCTTTATAGTATGGTTTAGAAGGTTATAAGATTCCTAGTTATAAGATTTTTAAAGAATTTATTGATTAATAAAACACTGCTGATAATGATAATNTCTCTCCCTGCAGCAGCTGTGTGCATTTTCCATGGACCAGCCTTCCCCAGGCAGCCACCACGAAGGAATGTGCTGGAGAGAGCCAGAGGAAATCGTGGTACAGGCTCTGCACAGCCTGGCTGCCTCCCTGTTCCCAAAATTCTGCCTCAGCTCCGCTCGAGGAAGCACAGCAAAGCTCCCAGGGAAAGTGATTTAAAAAGTCAAGGAATGGTTTGGGCTGGAAGAGCCAAACACCACGTCGTGCTGGGAGCAGGGACACTTCACTGCAAGGCTGCTCCAAGCTCTGTCCAACCTGGCCCTGAACAGCTCCAGGGATGGGGAATTTCACAGGATGCTTTCATGGAGCAAAGCCACGTCCTCCTCCTCCTCCTCCATCCCTCCTGCAGCCAGCACAGTCCATCTGGACTTGAGACATCCCACTGCAGGATTTACACAAACCTCAACACCCACGGAATGAGAAAAAGGAAAAATCCATGTTCATGTGCCCTGGACAGGCTTGATGGATATGGAACCAAAAATGGAGATCTCCTTATCCATCTCCTTATCCTATCCTTATCCAGAAATCCCTTTGTCCTGTTTGATACTGTGAGCCAAATTTAAAACCAAGACTCTCAGGACAGGAACAGTTTGGCAGAGTTTAGAAGGCTCTGTGTTAATCCAGAAGTTATTCCTACCTCTTCATAATTAACCAAGAAGCAAAGGATCAGAGCTCAACCAGTGCTTTAAATTTAATCACACACATGCCTGAGAAAACAAAATGGTTTTATCAGAAACTGCTCATCCTGGGGACTGTCTGGGGTCTGGGCTGTGAATATTTACAAAGAACACATCAAATACTTTCCCTTTACTCACTGCAAACCAAATGCTTCAAAATTTCAGCTGCTGTTGTTTCCCACCCCTCATAAATAAAACACAAATACCTGAAGCTGCTCTACCACTGAGAGCAATGAGCACCCCTCAGGCACTGCTTCTGTCAAATTTTAATTCTTTTCATTCTATCAAGAGAAAATACATCCATAAAAAATGGTATTGCCCCACCTTTATTCTTTTTTCCTACCATGTTTACATCTCTGTGCCTGTACAAGAGACTTTACCATTTATCTTCCCTTGGGATTAATGACTAAATCCCCCGAACATTTTTGGGAGCCTGGTGTTTATAATTCGACTCTGATCTTGCGTGTCTGTACGTTAAACAGCAAGTTAAGGCACACAGAACTCAATTCTTTATTGCTTCAACAGCAATGATCAGCAAAGAATCACCCACACAGCTGAGAACAGGACAAAAATACAGCTTTTTGGGGTGGATCCTCACAAATACAGCTTTTTGGGGTGGATCCTCACAAATACAGCTTTTTGGGGTGGATCCTCACAAATNTTCTTTTCTCTATTGTGTTTCTATCAGGTTTTAAATTTGCACTTGCTGCATCCCTGGGTATGGGGATTTTTGAAAGAGTTTTGAAGGAGTAAGAGATGAGATTCCTGAGTTGTTTTTGATGATGTGGTTTATTTTCTTAATTTCTACACAGGTAGGAAGGGTGAGTTTGGTTTACATCTTTATAGTATGGTTTAGAAGGTTATAAGATTCCTAGTTATAAGATTTTTAAAGAATTTATTGATTAATAAAACACTGCTGATAATGATAATTACGGTTTTGATTTAATCTTTAAATATTTAGTTTTATGGATTTATGTTATAGTGTAAGTTTTCTTAGTTAATCATTTTATGACACAAACTTATAGCACTGTATTCTAAACTCCTTGTTTACCTTTGTAACTACTTTTATTTTTTTATATCTTAAACTCTAAAACTTTAAACTTTACTTAATTCAATGTGTTTCTGTTTTAAACTATAAATCTATATTCTCACTTTTAGTACTTCAGTTTGGGAGTTTTTTCTAGGATAAAATCTTGTGTTTAATTCAAAGTTTTGGTTTACAGGCCCAAAATTCTGAGAATTCCAACACCTGGGGAGCCCTCAAGGCCATCCCTCCATGCCAGGCTCTCCCCCTGCTCCCATCCCCAAGGAATGCAATCCTCTCCTGCTGGAATGGAATCCTTCCCTAAAATTCCTGAGAATTTTAGATTTTCTGTGCTGCCAGGCACTGACCCCCAAGAGAACACTGCATTGACCTGAGGCTGTAGAAAAGTCTTCCAAAATTGAATGATAGAACTGGGATTATGGGTGTGTAGTTTGAATAAAATGACATTAATAATAAAATAAAGAAAATATGACATAAATAAAATAAATACATTTTTAAAAAGTAATATAAAAATGAATAAAAAAATCACATAGTAGAAAACTTAGGAGTTTAATGTTTTAGAATATAGTAATAGATATAAAACAAGATAAAAGTTTTATCTCTCCCTGCAGCAGCTGTGTGCATTTTCCATGGACCAGCCTTCCCCAGGCAGCCACCACGAAGCAATGTGCTGGAGAGAGCCAGAGGAAATCGTGGTACAGGCTCTGCACAGCCTGGCTGCCTCCCTGTTCCCAAAATTCTGCCTCAGCTCCGCTCGAGGAAGCACAGCAAAGCTCCCAGGGAAAGTGATTTAAAAAGTCAAGGAATGGTTTGGGCTGGAAGAGCCAAACACCACATCGTGCTGGGAGCAGGGACACTTCACTGCAAGGCTGCTCCAAGCTCTGTCCAACCTGGCCCTGAACAGCTCCAGGGATGGGGAATTTCACAGGATGCTTTCATGGAGCAAAGCCACGTCCTCCTCCTCCTCCTCCATCCCTCCTGCAGCCAGCACAGTCCATCTGGACTTGAGACATCCCACTGCAGGATTTACACAAACCTCAACACCCACGGAATGAGAAAAAGGAAAAATCCATGTTCATGTGCCCTGGACAGGCTTGATGGATATGGAACCAAAAATGGAGATCTCCTTATCCATCTCCTTATCCTATCCTTATCCAGAAATCCCTTTGTCCTGTTTGATACTGTGAGCCAAATTTAAAACCAAGACTCTCAGGACAGGAACTGTTTGGCAGAGTTTAGAAGGCTCTGTGTTAATCCAGAAGTTATTCCTACCTCTTCATAATTAACCAAGAAGCAAAGGATCAGAGCTCAACCAGTGCTTTAAATTTAATCACACACATGCCTGAGAAAACAAAATGGTTTTATCAGAAACTGCTCATCCTGGGGACTGTCTGGGGTCTGGGCTGTGAATATTTACAAAGAACACATCAAATACTTTCCCTTTACTCACTGCAAACCAAATGCTTCAAAATTTCAGCTGCTGTTGTTTCCCACCCCTCATAAATAAAACACAAATACCTGAAGCTGTTCCACCACTGAGAGCAATGAGCACCCCTCAGGCACTGCTTCTGTCAAATTTTAATTCTTTTCATTCTATCAAGAGAAAATACATCCATAAAAAATGGTATTGCCCCACCTTTATTCTTTTTTCCTACCATGTTTACATCTCTGTGCCTGTACAAGAGACTTTACCATTTATCTTCCCTTGGGATTAATGACTAAATCCCCCGAACATTTTTGGGAGCCTGGTGTTTATAATTCGACTCTGATCTTGCGTGTCTGTACGTTAAACAGCAAGTTAAGGCACACAGAACTCAATTCTTTATTGCTTCAACAGCAATGATCAGCAAAGAATCACCCACACAGCTGAGAACAGGACAAAAATACAGCTTTTTGGGGTGGATCCTCACAAATACAGCTTTTTGGGGTGGATCCTCACAAATACAGCTTTTTGGGGTGGATCCTCACAAATGTAAGAAGTTATGCCTTTAATGCTGCACAAAACAAAGCTACTCAAAAAAAACCCCTTAAGAATAATTTCTTATCAACAAGACAAGAGAGTCCCCCTGCAATAACCTCTTCACTCAGAAGAAAAACAGCACTTGCCTTTCTGGAACACCTCAAAATTCACATTTCAAACATACTACAAATCCAGCTTTTTCCCACTGAGCTGAAAATATGGTTCATTCAGCTTTCTTTTTTCAGACATTCTTTCTCCAGCCAAATCTTCCTCATCCCTATGAAAACACGAACCTCCTAGACACGATATTCATGCAGAAGACACAAAAATACACTTAGGGGAGGAGTAATCCCAACGTGCCAAGATATTAAATCTGGCATTAAAGATGCCATTTTGAAGGATCAGTAAATGCAGCAGTTTTGGACACCAGGACTGTGTGCTCTGAGGGTACCCATGACTATATTTGTATAATCTTTTTGCTATCTTTAGGAAAATAAAGTCAGTGGAAACACGCAGGAGAAGGGATTAGGGAAAAGTATTGGAAGAGGACAATCCTGGAAACAATTCTGTTGCTCACCCTCCCATGTGCTCTTTCACTCAAGAGCTTCAAAGACATGGTCAAGCTGCAACTTCTCCACACAGAGTTTTCCATCCATCATGGAAAAAGGTAAGTTTTGGATGAGCAGGACCTTGTAGACACTATCCACTGTGCTGCATGAAATGAATCACTCCAGCACTTGGGTGAAAGAATTTAGAAAGCTGAAGAGCAGAACAGAAACCTCTCTGTGCCAAACTCACAAATGTTTGTCCATCTAGGAAGGGTTTATCCAGCCTCCATATGTGACTTTTTATTGGAAATCCAGAATGGATTAGGGACCAGAATAACTCCCCAAATCAAAGGTGGCTGTGTCCACCAAACCTTGCTGAGTGTTTTACTGCTAGAAATCCTTCAGAAGCTGGGAAAGAACTCTTCTAGCTCCTTTGGAAAATTTAAAATCCAAAAACCTAATGAAATGGCAAAATGTGAGAAAGTCACAGAATCCCAGAATGGTTTGGGAAGGAAGGTAATTTAACAACCAACTCATTCCACCCCCTGCCATGGCAGGGACACCTTCCACTATCCCAGGCTGCTCCAAGCCCCATCCAGCCCTGGCCTTCCTGGAATCCAGGGGCAGCCAGAGCTTCTCTGGGCACCCTGTGCCAGGGCCTTCCCACCCTCCCAGCCAAGAATTTAATCCTAATATCCCATCTAACCCTGCCCTCTGTCAGTGTGAAGCCATTCCCTTTTATCTTATCACTCCACATCCTTGTGAAAAGCCTTGGCAACCTCAACCACCAGGCATGGAGATTGCCTTGAGCTGAAGAACGACTTCATGAATATGGAGATGTCCCTCTGAGCTGGAATCACCTTGGGCCGATGCTGCCTCTCCTCTTCACTCCCAGCTGCAAGCAAGCAGCAGGTGCCAAACACAGCTAAAGGTAGCAGGGAAGGTTGTTTTTCCAGCTGGAATGAGCAGGGACAGTTGCTGGTGTCAGCAGAACGCGCTGCCAAACTCCGTCACGGCCTTGCTGACAGGAAGAGCTGCTCCCTCTGACAGGGATGATCTGTGAGCTTCCACCACGCACCTCTGTGACAGAACTGGGGCTCAGCCACTCATCCCAGAAATCCTGGATGCTTTCCAGGTTATCCAAATGCTGGCAATGAAAATGACCGCTGCATCTTCTGGAGACGGAGAGGAAGGAGATCCTGGCAGGCAAAAGTTCTCAGCTTTGATCTGTTCTTCCCTCTCAGGTCTCTGCTCTTGGGGGGTGAGTGCTGTGTGACCTGCACTGTTTGCTTCCTCTCAATGGATATCTCACATTGAGAAGAAATTAGACTTTACTCACAGAATCCCTAGGTTGGAAGAGATCTTCAAACCATGGAGTCCAACCCAGCCCCAACAGTTCAACTCAACCCTGGCACCCAGTGCCACATGCAGGCTTTGTTAAACACACCCAGGGATGGGGACTCCACCACCTCCTCTATTTTTAAGATTTTGGAGAGTGCCTGGCTCCTCAAAGTAAGAGACAGGGAGAAATAACCATAGGGGAAACACTACTCCCACCATGTAACTTCCCATTAACACCAAGAATTCCAGAATGGTTTGGGTTGGAAGGAACATTAAAAATCATCCCATTCCATCCCTGCCATGGCAGGGACACTTTCCACTGTCCCAGGGTGCTCCAAACCATCCAACTTGGCCTTGGACACTTCCAGGGATCCAGAGACAGTCACAGCTTCTCTGGGCACCCTGTGCCAGGGCCTCCCCACCCTCACAGCCAAGAATTCCTTCCTAATATTCAACCTTAATTTCCCTTCTTTCCCTTTGAACCCATTACTTCTTGTCCTGTCACTCTAGTTCCTGATAAACAGAAACATGAGTGACAGGATATAATATTTAAAAGCAAACAGCTTGGAACATCCCACATCAAAGACCAAATCCTTAATAAGAAAAACTATTACAAACATTTCAAATGAAAACCCAAAGGTTTCACCTTCCACTGCTGAATATCCTCACAGAGGGTGTCAACAAGCCACAGAACACCTTAGTTCTCAAAACAGAAATCCTACTGACTGCATCCTAAAAGAAAAGCATGCCATTCCCCAAAAGAGGAACTCCACAGCAGTAAGTGAAAACTCAAGAGTCCTGGTTTGATGTCATTCCAAACACCATTCCTATGGAAAAAAGAGCACACAGAGTTCAGGCATGGCTACAGCAAACATTGCTGACCAGAGGTCTTTGATCTGCAGGGGAAGAGTGGAATCCCCCACATGACAGATGTTTTATGGTCATTTATATGTGGAAGCAACAGATAATCACCAGGGACAGAAGTGCTGAGTCAGGGATGGCCAAATCCAATTGGTCTGCAGCTGCCAAAACATGTTGGTATGAAGTTGGGAATATGTGACTAAAAGCTGTCACAGCCATAACTGTTCTCTGGTATCAAAAAAAAGCTTTAATACTCTGTTCTTAACCTGTTGACTTAAGCAGTAAAACGCTGATAAAAAACTGATAAATTTTCATTATCTGAGAGATTAGAATGACATTGAGAATTATTTTCTAAACATCAAAACCAGGTTCTCAACAGCCTTTGGCTGCACCAGGAATTAGAATCCAGAGCTCTGAGAACAAGGCAGCGACCACACAAGCAGAGCTGAAACCTGATTCAAACCGGACAGAGTCACACTTTTATGGCAACCTTTAAAAAAAGAAAACACAAAGAAAGTAAAACAAATCTTTCTGTTGTTTGTTTTAAATTGCATTTGAGCAAAGAGTCTGTGTGTGCCACAATCCAATTTTATTGCTTACTATTTTCCAGCAGCAATCAGTGGCAAAACACTGCAGGTTTCTTCTAAGTTGATCCTTTATTTGGTGCAGGAGATTAAAAAATAATGACAATAATCTCAAGAGAAGAGAGTCTGAGCAGGTGACTCCAGAAAGAATGAAATTTTCATGATATTCAATAAAAATGCGCCCCTTGTTTACAGGCAGTTTCTGCCACGAATTTGGCGCGTTCCTTGTTCCTTGTGCTTACTTTTCAAGAAAGCCACTGTGGCACTGCTCACAATCCTGCTTGGAAAAGCCCAAACAAGCCAGCTTTAGAATTGCTGCACAAGGTCATGTTTGATCATCGGGGAGCACAGACATCCCGCTATTCATCCCGCGCCCGCGGCCGGCCGAGGCTGCCGGGCCCGGCACTTCCACGGGCTCCCAGCTCAGCTGCCAAACAACAGCCTTCAACAAGGATGAATTTACATCCATCTACATCAACCACCCTTTTGTTCCCCTCTGCAGAAGCAAGGAGCAGTTCAAACTCTGTTTGGGGCACTTGGAATGAAAAACACAAAAAGCCGAGCCCTGGGAATGGTTTGGGGTGGAAGGGACCTTAAATCCCATCCCATTCCACCCCTGCCATGGCAGGGACACTTCCACCATCCCAGGCTGCTCCAAGCCTCGTCCAGCCTGGCTTGGACACTTGAATACTTCCCCTAAATCTCTCCAGCAAACCTCTTCAGAGCCATTAATAAACACTGCAATAAAAATATCTATACAGGAAATCTCAGGAAGGACGAACAGCAGCAAATTATCCCCTGAATTCCAGTCCTGTTTTCCAAAGCCCCTTGAGGACACCAAGATCCACAATTACACACAAGCAAATGACTGGATGTTGTGATGCAACCAAATTCCACAAGTTAAGCAAAACAGCCCAGTCTTCTGCTATTCCAAGTACTTCCAGAAAATTCCATGGACTGCAGGAACCCGTGATGATCCAGCTGATGGTGTGACCTTGTTACCAACCCAGCCTTAAACAAATTAGGACTACAAAGCCCTACTGAAAAGCTGCAGGTTCACTCACGGGTCATGCTGGTGTGAAAACCCATCCTGGGAAACATCTAACCACACTGGGAATTTACCTGGGATGGGATCTGACCAGCCACTTCCCAGTGCTAGAGGTTAAATTCCATTTACAGTCTCCAGCAGCTTTTTTTAATTTTCTGCTCCAAGACCCCAGTCAAATGTGTGTTTCTTCATTAACCACACACAACACCTATTTCAGCACGAAACAGATGCATTTCAGAATTGCTGAATGCAAACAGAACAAACGGATGTCATTTTTAAACACTGCCTTGAGAGTTTAATTTTTATGACCACGGTGGGAAGACCCTTCCAGGAAAGCCAGATTATAGAGACACTGGGGACATAAAAATACTATTTTTTAAACAGCATATTTTCAAGTTCCAGTTCTCATCTTTGTTATTACAACCTCTTCCACGAGTCGGTAATTCAAGATATCTTGGTGCAATGCTGTGAGGGATAAATTATTCCAATGGTTTAATATTAATATCCTCTATTAAAAAGAAAAAAAAAGCTTTCCCACCACGGATGAGACAACTAACAAGTCAGGATTGTAATGGAAATTACTTCCAAGACTGCTAGACACAAACTTGGATCTATTTACACAGGCTGTGAATAGACAAGAGTTTATTTACAGATGGTTTCTCCCCAGCCCTGAAATGCATTTTGGGGAAAAAAGATATTAAAAAAACATCAACAATCCAGCACTTAGGAGCAATCCTACAATCAGCCATTGTGTGCCATATGACAGACAAGAGAAATAAACCCCACAAACACTAAGAAAACACATCTCTGTTTAAAGCTTTCATGGTAGTAATGAAAAGCAAAGTAGGCAGGAGAATTGTGGAAAAGCCTTTAAATATTCTTCTGTAACCTAATAGTGAAGGTAAATATTTGCTTAACCTCCACCTTCACCGTCCAAAAAAGAGCCAATTACTCTAAAAGCTACCAAATGCCCCAAGAAGAATTTAAAGCATTAACCACAACCACCAAAAAGCATCTGAGGAAGAGGGAGATGTCCCACAATCAGAGAGGCTGCCTGGCTTAGACATCCCAAAAACAACTGTGCTGGAGACGCTGGTGACTCATTATTAGTGAGGGAGCAGAGAAACCACTTGAAGAGGTGAGGGGAAAATTCCATTTTAATTTAAGAGCCCTCTCTAGCAAACCCTTCCCGAGCTCTGCAACATAACAACACTTGGATATTCACTAATAAATTCATTTTATAAACACTTCCGACAGCCCTCAGCGAGCACGAGATGTGCCATCTGCACTGAGACTTACCAGGGGCTAAGAAAAATAAAAGTAAAATGTTTATACGTTAAGTCCTTTCAAGAAAAAAAGGTTTACCTTACTTTTAAAATTATCATAACATCAATGACTTCAACAAATAAGTTTGCTGTGCAAATTTGTCATAAGAGGCAGTGCCATCTGATTCAGTATTCCCTTGATACAGTTCCTGCTGCAGGCCTTTACAAAAACAAAGAGCAAACCAATGACCTAGAAACAAATGCAGCCTCTCAAACTCCTTTAAACTCATTAACTTTATACTTGTTTCGGACTCACAACAACGCCTGAAACTCCTGCCAAAAACTTTGATTGAAATTCGCCAGGCTGCACGAGGAGAAAGTTTGGGTTTACTCCTTATCTGAAACCGTTTGAGGAGTAGAAGGAGCATTTTTCATAAGCCAAGGAGCGGAGGAGGGGGCAGAGGGCTGTGGTTTTTTTGTTTAAAGGGGATGGATGTGTTTACACGGCACGGAGCAGAGCCATGCATCCAGCCCAGCTCCGGAAGCGGAAGCTGGATGACATGTCAGCACAGCTCTCCACTAATTACCAGGATAATGAGAAGCAGAATATTTATTTTTCCACAAAGAGATGACACAAAAACACTTCCCTGCAATGCAACTAGTTATTTCTTGTCGTGCTGCCCGGTTATTTCTTGTCATGCTGCCCTGCACTGGGCAGGCACACACAAACAAAGCAGCTCAAGGTAGGCAGAGTTCCAGATTTATGACAGTTGAAATGTTCTTTTAAAGGATTTAGTGCTAGAATCCCTAGGAAAGAAGTTGACTGATCTGTGCACAGCACTGTAGGATTAAAAGAAATAAAAGAGGAAGGTAAATATGCACCATGAAAACTTTTAAAAATAACTCCCTGAGGTCATAAGTAACCATTTCAAAGGGGTGGTGGGAACAGGATCCATCTATAAAACTTCAATTTGAACATTAGCAAAGAGCCCTCCCCCAGCAGGAGCAATTACTGCTGCCTTTCATGTGGCACAGTAACACACCTTCCCTTGCACGCTTGGCTGTGTCAGGTCTATTTTAAACACGCTCAACAGCACTACAAAGGAAAACATCCCACAGCCTCCCTCCCCGTGCAGCTGAACACGCACATTGCCAAGCACAGGTCGAAAACTTTGAGGCTTTCTTTATAATACACCCAGCCCTAAAAGCTGCTGAGCATCCCCGAGGTATGAGGAACATCCCTGAGGTGTGAGGAACATCCCTGAGGTGTGAGAACAGGGCTCATATGAGAAGAACACACCACTGCCTGCACCTCCTGTCCCCCACGCCTGTGATTCTGTTGATGTGAGCATCAATATGGAATTACAGAATCCCAGAATGGTTTGGCTTGGAAGGGACCTAAAAGATCACCCAGTTCCAACTCCCTGCCACGGACAGGGTCACTTTTTGTATGCACCATTCCAAGAGCATCTACTTGATGTGCTGCACTAACTCTACCTCGTGCTGCAGCTCCGTTCCAGCTTCTGAAGAGCTTTAATCTGCTTCTGCCTTTCACGGGCTATTATTAACCCCGGGGATAAAGTGGCACCCTTTTAATCAGGTGCTTTAACTGGATGCGTTCTGCAAACAGGTACAGCCAAGAGATATCCTCTACCTCCTCGGGCAGTAATGTGGGAAGAATCGCCTGTGTTCACCAAACCTCCAAGAAGGGCAGCGGTAAGAGAGAACCTTCTCTGGTGCTGCAAGCACAGAATCCCAGGCTGGTCTGGGCTGGAAGGAACCTTAAAGATCTCATTCAGTCAAACCCCTTGCCACGGGCAGGGACACCTTTCGCTATCCCAGGCTGCTCCAAGCCCCGTGCAACCCGGCCTTGGACGCATGCAGGGATGGGGCGGCCGCAGCCTCTCTGGGCACCCTGCGCCAGGGCCTCACCTCCTCACAGTCAATCCTCCTCCACACAAGTGGGAATCCTCCGGCTGTGCCAGAGGCGGACCCCCGCCGCTCACCTTGTACACGTCGCCGTAAGTGCCGCTCCCCACCCGCTGGATCAGCTCGTAGTCCTGCTGCGGGTTCCGCCTCAGGATATCCCCGCTGGCCCGCGCCGCCGGCTCCATGTCCAGCGCCGCGTCCCCGCCGGCCCCGGGATGCTCCTACCGCGGCGGCCCCCGGCCCATGGCTTCTGCGGCGGCAACGGCGGCCCAGGGGGGCTCCGGGCGGCCCAGACAAAGGCGGGCGGGCGGCCGCGCCCTCCGCGGCTCCCGGGGCTCCTCGGGGCAACCAGGAAGAGTCGGGGCGGGCGGGGAGCGNACCCGGCCCCGCTCAGAGCCCGGCCCCGCTCCGAGCCCGGCCCCGCTCCGCTTCAGGCTCGGCCCCGTTTCAGGCCCGGCCCCGCTCGGGGAACCGCTGCCGTGGGGCTGTTACAGGGCGCTGCCCGCCCCGCGGCCCGACGGCTGCCGCCTCCGGGGCTTATGGAATCCCAGCGTGGTTTTGGTTGGAAGGGAGCTTAAATTCCATCCCATTCCGTCCCCTGCCATGGCAGGGACACCTTCCACTAGACCAGGGTGCTCCAAGCCCCAATGTCCAACCTAGCCTGGGACACTTCCAGGGATCCAGGGGCAGCCACAGCTGCTCTGTGCCAGGGCCTCACCCTCACTCTCACAGCCAAGAATTTCTTCCCAATATCCAATTAAAATCTTCCCTTTCCCAGCTTAAAGCCATTCCCTGTGTCCTGTCTCTCCATCCCTTGTCCCCAGTCCCTCTCCAGCTCTCCTGGAGCCCCTTCAGGCCCTGCCAGGGGCTCTGAGCTTTCCCTGGAGCCTTTTTCCCTCCAGGTGAACACCCCCAGCTCTCCCAGCCTGGAGCAGAGGGGTTCCAGCCCTTGGAGCATCTTTGTGCCTCTTCTGACCCTGTTCCAACAGGTCTTCGTTGTGGAGGGAGAAGTGCAGGTACAGGCAGGGCTTTCAGCCTGTACCCCTTGGTTTGAGGCAGGAAGAAAGCCTCCAGTTTGGCTACAGCACCTATATTTTATATATATCTCTGTCCATATATCTGCTTATACCAAACACCAGGCTGAGCTTTCCATCTTTCACACCAGAGGCTGGGATACTTCCCGAGAGACTCGAGAAGGAAAAGGAGGAGGAAGACAAGGAGGATGTAGGATGGATCTGGATTGCACCCTTGAAGCCACATCGTGTAATCCTTCTCATGGGCTAATCAGGTACCTTGGCATTTAGCTTCGTGGGTAACCAGTGCAATGAAAGTCACACCAGAATTACCTCAGACTTGTTGGGACTTGTCTCCCTGGGCTCCCTAAGTCAAAAAAAGCTTCTGTGAACCTGCAAAGTGGAAACTGCCTTTCCCAATTATTTTCAGCAAAGCAGCTGAAATTCTGGGCAAAGCTCACCCATGGTCTCTGAAATGAATGCTGAACAATTTAAGAAGCCCAAAGGTAGGGACAGGGAGTAGAGGAATGCTGGAATTTGCAGTAGCACTCGCTGCAAGGAGAATCATTAGGGCCTGAAAGGAGGTGTGATTTTCTAGGCGTAAAAACTACCACATACTCAGAGCAGGAAATATGTCTGCAGAAGTTAGGTAGAAAAATTCAAATGGATGCCAGATGTAGGAGTCTCTGGTGTCCAGGATTGGTTATTTCAAACAGATTCTGCTTCTTTGGCAGCCACACAGCCCAGGCAGGCCCAATACAGTCTAGTGACAATGTAGCCAGGCATTGATCCTGGGTTTAAAATGGAGCCTGGGCTTTGAACTTGGTCTTACATTTAGAAATCCCACATGTAGTACCTGACAGAGTGGTGTGGATTGCATAAGATTTTCCTTCAAACCACAGGCTCCAAAACAGATTTCGTTAGGATCTGTGGTGCTTTAGGTTAAACTGAAAGGCATCGTGTGCAAACTCCTGGGAATTGCATAGTGGCCTTTGGGTTTATGGGGATTTATTTATGGGCTCATTTGGGCTGCAAAATGTAACCTGCCCTGCCTCCCAGAAACAGGAGAGCTCAGGGCTGCTGTCTTAAAGAGATTCCCATTTAATTTCCCCTTGTACTCTCCAAGCCTTCTGCATCCTGTACGTCCTTTCCAACATAAATACCTAAGTTTTCCTGAACCCCCAACAAACAAGAAACTATTTACCCTTTAGAGAGCTGTATTTCCTCAAGTGATTTTTAACAAAGCAATTACCTTTCCCCTCATAAATCAGCTTCCTGTGCTCCCGATAGGGAGCTGTTTGTGTCCTTTTTCTTTCCCCTTCCTCAGCTGGTGCTTTTCACTCTGCTGACTTGCTGCTCCTGACAAGCCATTGGATGAGAGCACAGCAAAAAGGACATTTCATTTTCCAGTGGCAGAGGGTGCATTAAGACTTGGCCTCCTAGAACATCTCTCAGATCTGAGGGGCTGCAATTCACTGCAAAAGCTGCTGTACTTAGTCCTTGCTCGGTTAAGTTTCACTTCCCACCTGGAGCTGCAGTTTCTCATCCCATCTTGTCAGTGGTGGAGAGTGAGCTCTCAGAGCCCATTTTGTGCTCTGAGCTTTAATCCACCTTTTCCAGCTTGGTTCCCTGCTGGAAGCACATCTGGGAGGTGTCCATAGATAAAAGCAGCACTGGGACTGGATTATTGTTACCATTTCATGATTAGGAAAATGGAAGAAAATTAGGAAACTGCCTGAAATTGTGCCAGGGGAGGCTGAGGTTGGATATTAGGGAAAATTTCTTCAGGGAAAGGGTGGTCAGGCATTGTTTGCCCAGAGCAGTGGTGGAGCCCATCCCTGGAGGGTGACAAGAGCAGTGTGGATGTGGCACTTGGGGACATGAGTCAATGATGACCATGGCAATGCTGGGTTAAGGCTTGGGCTCAATGGTCTGAGAGGGCTTTTCCAACCTTAATGATTTAATTAATGATTCTAATGAGTTGTGCAGAGTTTTCAGTGCAAGACATGGACCCTGTGCCCTGCCAGGCCCATACTCCTGAGCACACACTGCGTTTTCCACCCCAGACCACACTGCTTTTCTGGTCAAGCGTGTTCAGGAATGTGCTTTTATGCAGCATCTTCCATCTGAACAGGTCGCAGCCTTAAAAGGAATGTTAAGTGGTTTTACATAAGGCATTACGTGGGTTTGGAGAATGTGATCTGTTTGTGCTGCAGTCTGAGGAGGAAGAACAGCCACGGTTATTTGAACGAGACACCGAGGAGCACCAGGTAATGGTGGCTGCAGAGCTGTTGGAATTTCTAACTGAACAAGATAATAAAGGTGGTTTTAAAAGCAGTGAAAATACTTCAACCCTGGTGGTTTTTTTTGACTACTAAAATATCTTTAGTTTTACACAGTCTAACAAACTCACACGGAAGGCATTCATAACTGCTGCAGCACCTTCCCTATGGCTTGAAATTTATTTTTATTTTTTTAAAGTTTGTAGTTTGTGCTTTTCAGGCTGGTTTTCCTCCCCAGTGGAACACACACTTGCTTCACCCATGGCCACAAGTGAAGGGCCTGCAGTGGAGCCATTCCCAGGCCTTCTGTGGGCAGCTTTCCACTCTTGAGTCCAGTTCAGGATGCTGAACCTCCTAAAGCTTCTTGGCATCCCTGTGGCAACTTTCAGGGCTGTTCATGCTGCTTCACCTGCTCTGCTATCAGAATCCAGAATAAGAGGGATAGGGAGGATTTTGTGAGATCCTGAATGGTTTCTTGTTTCTGGAATCACCCTTTGGGGGACAATTGGGATGGCAGCAGATGTGGGCACGTGATGACAAGTACAAAAAATGCCTGGGAAAAAAAAAGAGCAGAAAGAGAGAGAAGTCCTGGCAAGATGGATGGAGAGAACACAGCCAAGGGCAAGAGAAGGAGGAGACATCCAGGCCTGTTGGATGTTTCTTTATGTCCAGCTTGGGAATTCACTTGCTCAAGAAAGCATCAGTCTGCCATAGACTGAGGATCTCTCCAGGGGTTGTGCTGAGATGGTATGGAAAGAGAGAAAAGACACTAAAGGGAGAGAAAAGCCTTTTGTCCCTTGCAGGAGCAGGAGAATTGAACAAGACACAGCTCAGGCCTGTGTGCAAGGATTTGTTTTTCACGGAAGGAAGAGGGGCACTGTGGCTATACATTATATTTGTGTCACCCCGTTTACGTAGATGCATCTCAGGAGACTTTGCAGCTGATTGTGCTCTTTGCATTCAAAGGAAGGAAACCAGCTGGATGCCCTTCCCTCCCACGAGCACGCACAGGAGGGCAGAGGTTGAGACCAGACAGCAACTGCTCAGCACAAGGATGCAGGAAAATGTGGCCATTTCCATGAAAAACAGCATTAAAAAGGGAAATTCAGAGCACTGCCTGGAAACCCGGCTGCTTCCCCTGTTTCCAGGTGCACCAACCTGGCTGGAACATTTTGCAAGTATCCTGCTAAATCATCCAGGCAGGTGGATTTGGTTGGTTTTGCCAAGAGGAGCTGGAAGCCTTTTTCTGGCTGAGGTGTATCTTCAGGGGGAAATCCTAGAAACAAACTTGGCACATGCAGATTTTGGCTTGGGCTTACTAAAGCCACGTTGCAAACAAAAAGGAGGCTGGTGAGGAAAGATGTTTTCAATAGTGTCCATCTGCCTGTCAGGGCAGGAGAGAGGGGACAAATTAAAAACAGGATTGGAAATAGATGGGAAGTTTGGCTTAGGAGAGATCCTCTGCCTTGCTGATCTCTAAATTGTAGAATCATGGAATTACCCTGAGGATCATCCAGTTCAACTCCTGGCCCTGCACAGACACCCCAAAATTCCCACCCTGTGCCTGAGAGCTCTCCTGGAGGTCTGGCAGCCTTGGGAACGTGACCATTCCCTGGGGAGCCCCACCACGCTCTGGGGAAAGAACCTTTTCCTAATAAAGACAAATAAAAGGATCAGAGTCAGATGGTGCAAAGGCAGCCACTGAGGTAAAATCAGGCCTGGGCTGATGATTCTTTATCTCCATGTTTATTTTATTCTTAAGTAGCTTCTTTAGTTTATGGAGCATCTTCCAGAAGGAAGAACCTCCACACTGATTGATTAAACAAGTCATTTAATTAACTGCTGGAATTCTGTCTCCTCCACAGTGAAATACCTCTGTGCAGCCCTAGTGTGCAATCGTGTTTACAGAAGCAGCAAAGATAATTCCTTTGGCTGCAAAGCCCATGTAAATGTAGGCGGTCATAGCACAATTTGGGGTGAGAAATGGGAGCTGCAGGAATAGCAGGATTTCCTAAGCAACAAAGATCTGCTTCACTTAAAATATTTCAAGAAAAAAAAAAAAAAAAGAAAAATCAAACAACAGAAAGATGTCAGGAAAGTTTTAGCTTCAGGACCAGGGAAAAAGCTGATTCAGTTTTTGGTATTTCCAAGGGATTGAGGCCTCCTAACCCTAGAATAAAGGTACAGAGATGAAACCAGTGATGAGGAATCCCTGCCAGGCAGTGTAACCACCAGGGAGACATCCCCCTGCAATGCTCTTCAGACACATTTGACATCTAGATCCCTTTGACTTTCCCATGCAATTCAGCAGAAGCAGTGAAAGAGCAAAGCCCGAGAAGCAGGAGTGATAATAAAAACTAAACAAACACATCCCAGACCCTCGGATAACCACTGCAAGGACAGATCTGTCACCCAGGGGCTCAGGCAGTGCCTTGTCCAAGGAAAACTGGTGTGGATGGCAGCATTTTCCTCAGCAGCAAGTCCCAGCGAGCCCGTGGTGGCACCTGAGCAAGAGCAGAGCCTTGGCAGCGTCCCTTTGGCACCTCTTACATAAGCGTTGCACAACACGCCCGGGTTCTGTTTGCAGAGGGCTGGGGATATGAAAAGCAACTGGAAATGCTGCCTGGGTAAGTGGGACATCGAATCAAGGTAAATTATGAAACAGCTCCTGCCAGCAGAATGCAGGATGGATTTAAATCCAGGATTTCTCCAAATTCTGGGGCCTTTTCTGTGCTGGGTCTCGTGGTGTTGAACACCAGCTGTGCTCTCCCTCTGTGGGGTATTTTATCTTTTTGCCTTTCCTCCATTTAGCATCGTTTTGACTCAAGAATTCTTCCAGTCCATGACCATTCAGCACATCTGCTGTAAAATCAGCTCCATGTGATCTGGCAACTTGGGCAGCAAGAATGTAAAGATGCTTCCTAGGAAGGGCTGTTTGCAACTGGGAAAATAAAGGAAAGATTAATTGGTGGAGAGAAGGGATGGATGAAAATTAACAAATGCTGAGTCACTCTTTGGAAAAAAAGATCACCCCCCCTGACTTGGAATCATAGGAAATAATGCAGGAAAAGCCCTTGGGAGTTCATGCAGACAATCCCCATAGCACAGAACAGGATCAAACCTCTCTGCTTCTCTTTGACTGGGATACCACGTGCCATAATGGCAAGAGAAAAGGAGAAATGCCAATAAATGGGGCAGTACAAGCTTGACCTTAGCAGCAATTCTCAAAGGAATGAGGAAAACAGGACCTGAGCCCATCTCAGTTTAATTAGACTTTCAACTGAACACATTTCCTTTTCCATCCTCTATTTTTTCCCTCCCCTGTCCATTTCCCAGCTGCTTTTCTTTTAATCTCTTCCTTCAACCTATCTGAACCCCTCTGACAGTGTCCAGTGTAAGAAATCCTTCCTCACAACACCTGTCTCTTCTCTGCTGCATTGAAGCAGCAACAGGCACGTGCAATCTCAGGGATTATTTAGAAAAACCCTAATGCAGCTTCTGCAAACCCAGTGAGCTCCTCGTGGTCGCAGTGCCCAGCAGGGGTGGGCAGGATTCAGCTGTCTGCCATGTGAGAGAGCCAAAATTACATGTTTCTTTCTGATGCTGTAAACACAGGGAATAGGCCAAAGGGAGGCACTCACAGAGTGTTGGAGGAGGCACTCAGGAATTAAGTATCAGCATATCAATGGGAGCACAACAACACATGGCTTTGGTAGACATCAGACGCCTGGAACTGAAGATTGGTTCGTTTTTGAGTGTTCTTTCTGCTGTCAGGAGTGAAGAGATCCTGCTGGCTCCTGTGAATCCAACAAAGCTGGATGGCCACTGGCTTTCCCTGACTGCTGTGGGCCAGAGTGTAGAAACGATCATCATTCTCTCAAAATCTCCTCCTGCAGATACAAGCTGGGGCTCAGTTCCCTTCCCATCCTGCCAGGTTTTGTCCCTCTGGTGACCACCACATTTCCACAGTTTAATCAGCTGATCTTTGAGTCCTGTGCCACGTGTCTTCCAAAGAGCATTGGGCTGTGGCTTCAGAGTCAGGTTGATTCCAGCAGCTTGTTGGCATCACGAGTGTGGGCAAACAGTAGCTGAGGACAAGTGTGTGCACTCCCATGCTGGTCCACATGGAGTGGGTGGGAGTGGGCAAGCTCCCCGTGGGGCCCAGAAAGCCAAACACAGCATGGGCTGCATGCCCAGCAGGGTGGGCAGGAGGCTGAGGGAGGGGATTATTCCCCTCTACTCTGCTTTTGTGACAGACCCCACCGGCAGTGCTGCCTCCAGCTCTGGGGCCCCCAACATGAGAAGGATGTGGAGCTGCTGGAGCAAGTCCAGAGGAGGCCATGGAAATGCTCTGAGGGCTGGAGCCCCTCTGCTCTGGAGCCAGAGTGGGAGAGCTGGGGGTGTTCACCTGGAGAGGAGAAGGCTCTAGGGAGAGCTCAGAGCCCCTTGCAGGGCCTAAAGGGGCTCCAGGAGAGCTGGAGAGGGACTGGGGACAAGGGATGGAGAGACAGAACACAGGGAATGGCTTCACCTGGGTTAGATGGGATATTGGGAAGGAATCCTGACTGTGAGGGTGGGGAGGCCCTGGGACAGGGTGCCCAGAGCAGCTGTGGCTGCCCCTGGATCCCTCTCAGTGTCCAAGTCCAAGTTGGACATTGGGGATAGGAAAAAGGAAAGGAAAGGACCCCTGCCTGTGACGGGGTGAAATTAAATGAGCTTTAGGGTGCCTTCCAACCCAGACCATTCTGGGATTCTACGTTATCAACTGCGCTGCATTTAAATCCTCCCCAGAGGTGTCCAAGTCCAGCCCTTACACTGTGTCCTTTGTGCCACATCTGCATTAACACAGTGAGTGTCTCCTGCTGCCTGCAGATGCTGCCTGCACAGGTGGAATTGGGGGAGCAGGGCCTGGCTGACTCTACCCCAGGGCAGGATCGCTATGGTGATTTCTCAGCCCAGGTGTCCCCATGCACTCACCACGTGTCCTGGTTGTGCCAGGTGCCCCAGCCATGGCCCCTTGTGGGTGGGTGCCCACAGGGGTGCTCAGTGCCCCAGATGAGCCAGGTGCCCTGCCCTAGGGTGGATGTCTCCAGCGTGTGGATGCCTCCAAGTGCATCCAGTTCCCCCAGGTTTGGATACTCCAGGTGTGGGCGCCCCAATGATCCCACTACTCTCGCAGGAATAACCTGGATGTTGGAGCAGCCTGTCTGCTGAGCCCCCCATCCACACCCCCCTGAATGGCAGCCGTTGGTGGTGCCCCCAGTTTGGGTGCCCCCCAGATCCCAGTGCCCTGGCAGGGCTAACCTGGATGTCGGATCCTCCTATCCGTGCTGAGCCCCCCACCAACACCCCCTCGGGTGGGAATCAGCACCCACGGGGGTGCGGCTCGCCCCGCCCGCGGGGCCCCCCTGGCAGTGCGCACCCCGAGCAGCGGTG